>JAVTVY010005118.1:0-42571 GCA_036873755.1 Hanleya hanleyi | reverse complement strand
AAGATCATGTAAATTGTATCTACAGTTGAACGACCGGATCAATAGAAGCCAAATAGAGATAAAACAGAAAAAAAATGAAGTTCCGTAGAACGATAAAAACTATAAAACACCAGTGGTCAACTCATACAATAAAAGACATGGATAAAAAGCGTCTGAACTGTTTGAACAGATAGCACAGATTAAAATTGCAAATGGCGGCCAACACCTAAAGTCCCCGGATAATAAAAACATAATTCGCAGCGCCATCTATCTACTGAATATTCAATAGTTAATTCTGGAACGCACTAGTGTATCTTTCAGATTCTCAGAACGACTGAAAGACGTTCGAATCGGTGGAAGTAATCCAACCAATCTGGAGTTCAAAACTTCATGTTTATTCTGAATAAACTGTTTAATGAGACGAACATTAGGGGAGTATTTCATGATAAGTGGGAGAAATTCCAGACGCTGTGGAATTTTTCTTGGCAAAGCCGAGTTTTGGTTGCTTTTGCTCATATCTGCTTTGATTTTTCTCAAGCCACGAGCAGAGTAGCCCCGCTTTAAGAGTGCTTGGATAAGAATGTAACAAGCGTTATTAAAATCACATTCATTGTTACAAATACGGCGGTATCTAATAAACTGAGACTTTACGATGCCTCGGAAAGTATACGGAGGATGGAATGAAGAATGATGTAACAATTGGTGACTGTCCGTTGGCTTGAAGTAAACTTTACTATCAAACCTCCCTGAAGATATAAATCTACTACCTTTATAAATGGTAACATCAAGGAATGGAACAGAATGAAATTGAACATTATATTGCAGACGGATATTGGATTTATGTTCATTCAAAATATGAACAAACTCCCGAAATTCATCAAGTGAACCAGGGAACACTCCGAAAATATCATCCAAGTATCTCTTCCAAAGGAGTGGTTGGATAGGACATTTGGCGAGAGCTTTCTCTTCCCAATCGGCCATAAATATATTGGCATATGACGGGGCAAAACGTTTGCCCATAGCAGTACCTTTTACCTGAAGGAAGTGCTTAGGGCCAAAAGAGAAGTCATTTTTATTCAAAGAAATAGCCAATAATGTCAAAAGATGTTGATCATTCCTGTTTGGTGACGGGTGACGTGATAAAGCCTCAGCTATGACGCCTAAGCCCTCGTCTGATTCAATATTGGTATAGAGGGACTCAACATCCAAAGTAAAGATGAGTACCTGAGCATCGTAAGAATGTTCTACAAGGCAATTCAGGAAGTCGGTGGTATCACGGACATAACTAGCATGCTTTTGAGAAATAGGGTTCAGCCAATAGTCTATGTATTCTGCTAAACGGGCCATTTCGCTGCCCGAGTCAGACACAATAGGGCGCCCTTTCGGCATACGTGAGTTAGGCCAAGATCTAATATCTTTATGTATTTTGGGTAATAGATAGAATATCCTATCACGACATTGGCTTACATCTGTTAAATAATCAAATTCCTTTATAGTTATATTTCCTTCACGATAAGTATCAAACAGAATATCTTTAATGAGGCTTTGATTTTCAAGTAGCAATGGATGTTCAATAGGACATGTGGACATATACGTTATTTATTTGTTTTACCATGGTGTTGTATACAAGATCATAAAACGGGCAGCGAAACAGTTTTCCAGTCTTTGTCACACCGGGGACGTCCCCGGTTGGAGGTGTGTTCCCAGTATGAAGGTGTGTATTCATATAAATGTCCCCGCTATACACCTTTCGTAAACGCACACACACACACACACACACACAGAGGGAACTCTACCAGGTAGCCGGATGGAAAGAGGCCCTGATCGCCTCCGTACGCACTCCATTGCACCTCCGAAACTCCTTTTGCTCCACTACTCCAAAATGATCTATAAGCAGAACGAGGGTTTTGCCAGAAAATTCTCCGAGGAGCAAATATATTCCCACGAATGCTTCACAATGATACCGTTTGGAAGAGGATATGGGGCTACCATACAACCAGGCCGTGAAAAATGCAACGAGAATGCCCAAACAACTGTTTCAGGACATGCTACTTGAACAATATCCTGGCCTGCCCGGTACAGACCTTTTGGTCTTTGATATATGTTGGCATTTGTGGGAAGTTGATGCTGGGTCGACATCGGGTCTTACAGACTAGTCTTTTGTGTTAAATGCCGTCATTTAGATCTGACGACGATACAGCTCACCAACCTCCAATGTACGAGTTGTCACAGCGAAACAGCTCACCAATTACCAGTATACGAGTTGTCAGAGCATTTCTATCATAGCTCTGTAGATTTGTATCTAATACCGCTTATGCCGGTGCTAGGGGCCGTGTGGTCATATCATCCAAGTTGCCACATGAACAGGTACAATAAAAGCGTACCTGAGATACAACACATATCACGAATCGTTAAGATTCTTGGTATGTGCTTTAGAATAGGTTTACCAGTCATGTGACGCCGTCAGTATGTCGGCACCCCTTCCCACTTCCCTTATATGTGTTGTAATTAGAACATACGGATCAGAGGGATCATGACCGAACATTGAACGTTCTCAAAGGACGGCTTTTTTGGATAAGAGTAGCCGAGAATACATCTAACGGGCAAGAACGAATATGAAAGATGCAGCCCCAAATGGGGGCTTCTGATTGGGCAAGAGCAACGTAACATACCCAACGCGGCTCCCCCATCGTGGGTATGATGTATGGAAGGGGATAATAAAATGATTGACCCGTCATCCTTGTTGTTGTTGTTATTGTTCTCTCTCCGGTCTATATCATAAAACTTGTTAAACCTGCGCACGGTCATTTAATAGGGAGGATCGTTTATTGCGCCATGAGAGAGCACCCCACGGGGGCGCGATGGAACAATGTAACGATTGCGATCGACCTCTCAAACGACCTAGTCAGTTAAGACAGTACCAACGTTCGATTCATGCCCAGTCACCACGGCTTGAGCGCTACTTTCCACGTGACGAACGGCCCCGGAATTTCAGTCCCATTGAAGACGAGTCCAGGGAGACGAATGTCTCTGGTGATGCGGTCAGAGAGAGCCCACCTATACCCACAGTTCAGGAGGGTCTGGATATCCAGCCGCATCCCAGCGCTACGGTTCTGAGTCATACGCCTGACAACATCGAACATTTTCTGAAAGAGCCCATAAATGTTTCTAGCGATCTGTTACCCGAAGACCATCCAGTGGGTGACATCTTTCGACGCCATTGGCCTACTCTCCGGCACTGTTTTCATCGTCATCGCCCTAGCCGTGTTCGACCAGCCATTCACTATTACAGATCGTATGTCCATGAACAGGGTACTGGCCCAACCAGGGACTTGAGACTGATTTGGAATGGGCCCGACAACAACGCCCCAACACCAAATGGCAGGTGGAGATGACGACGAATGTTACATTTTACGTGATGATCGGCAACCCCCTCGGCTGAACGGATTTACCCATGCACTGATGAATACCATAACGCGCTGTATATACTCTATATGTCTACATACTGATCGTTGACTTGAGCTCTGTAAACATTTGTACCTAATGTTTCCGTGGGTTAAATAATAAAACATGGTGTTTGATATTTCAATTTGTTTTTCTATGAACATAATAAACCCAGGGCGGCTCCCCCAGCCGGGGTATGATGTAACATTGGGGATAATAAACTATATGAACATTGGTGAAGTTGTTGTTATTCACGACAATCGCTATTCGCTATACTTGGATGAAATATATTCCCCCAGATGTGATATAGTGCCCTTGCACACTTCCGAAAGTGTCCTTTTCTTACTACTCCACGACTGCGCATGCACCCCATCAGACCTACCTGAATTTTTCGAAAAATTTCACCGCTTAGATTCGAGACCCTTCCATCGTGTTCTACAGCTCGAGACGAAGAAAACAAGATGCCACGCCTCATAGTACAATCCACAAGAAAAAAATAAATAATGACCACTCCTATCCCATACAGGCATTTCCCGTATAGATGCAAATGTTCGAATCAGGGGAGATCCCTCGGAATTCGCCTCACAGAAGCGTCGCCCAGTCAGAGTTGTCTCCCTTGTCTCCAGATGGCAGCACGATCGATGTCGTGATGTCAAAAAGGGAATCCCCACAGCAAGCGCCACCATTTTGTATGTTTGTTTTATGCGGAGACATACTGGACAATAAACGCTCGACTCTGGTCGCGCTGATCATAGACTCGTCATAATAACATCATACAACACCTATAGGTTATGTTCATTACTATAAGTCTTACTTCCCATGGTTTCATGTATTTTTTGTTTCATGGTAATACGGACCGACCCGCGTGTATTGCCCTCTGTGGAGAAAATGAGGGTTCCCCGCTTGTCATTTATGCTGGGCATAGTGCTGGCGATATTGATGGGGACCCTATTTGATGACGTGCATTCTAGGAGATTAACATTCGAAGTCACTGGGGTCTTATGGTAGGGGCAGATCACTCTTGTTGGTCCGTCGCGTGACCGGAAGTAGGTGACCTTTGACCTTTTGACCCGGATGTGACCTGTAACCCGAATGTCACGTGAACGAATATGACGTCATCGTGATCTCCGCGTGACCTCAATAAATTGTTCAAACAGAGTTATCTCCATGGCTATGACGATGGTTCCCCACTTGCCATTTATGCTGGTCGATTTGGAACCCGATTTGGAACCCGACACCTTGGTGGTTCTGGATGATCTCATGGCGGAGACGGATGCGCGGGTCACCCAACTCTTTACCAAAGGCAGCCATCATCGACGGCTCAGCATCATCTACATTGTGCAGAATCTGTTCAGTAAAAACAAAGAACATTGGAACATCAGCTTAAATGCCCACTACCTGGTGGTCTTCAGAAACCCGAGAGATACCACTCAACTGCTGCAACTGGCGAGACAGATGTATCCCGGCCGCACACCGTTTGCGTTGGAAGCCTTTAAAGATGCCACAACCCCTCAGCATGGTTGACTTTGTCTCTCTTCTCTGAGGTAGATAAAAAGGGCAGAGTTGTGGGTTCTAGCATTAGTTCAACATGATGTCTGCGCGAGTACGGAAGCACGATCTGACGCTCCGTTTATTGAAGACGGCCCCACGCGAGTTGGTCCGAACCATTGTACGCGGTGCGGACACTGACCTTGTACGCTTTCTGTGCGAGATCGGGCACAACCTGTTAAAAGGCAACGTACAACTGACTCCGGTTCAGAAGACCAAGTTGGCCAAGCATAAGACAGGTCTCCGAACCCTAGTCCAGAAGCGGGTCCCTCAAACACAAAAGAAAAAGGTGTTACAGAAAGGCGGCTTTCTCGGGGCCATCTTAGCACCATTGGCCGCTTCCGTGTTGGGTCCAGTATTGGGTGAACTCTTCGGCCGACAATGAACCACACGAAAAAGAATGATCCTCGTCGAACCACGGTTCCTTCAAAACCTCCAATCGCCCTACGCTGTCCCACCTACGGTGAAGACCATAAACACCCTCGATGGAGAGATGCAACAGATCTTACAGAGACCGGAGTTAAGCGACAGTGAGAAAGTACAACGGCACAATGAGACGCTTCAACGGTACATGACGTTCATGGATCAATACAAAACCCTCTCTACCCAACCACCACCACCACCACGTGACACACCGCCGGCCTCAGCACCGCTCCCACAGCCGCCATTACCAGGGGTACCACCCACAGCCCGACAGTGGGTGGAAGACGAAGTGCTGAAGAGTGTACCTGCATCGTTCAAGAAACAAGCTGGCCTGGCATTACAACGGATGAAACAGAATCCTAACATGACTTGGAATGATAAAGGCGAACTACTGGTACAGAATCAGGTGGTCCCCGGGACCCACATGACGGATTTAGTGAATGACCTGATACGTAAACGCAGGTCGCACACTGATCCTCGAGGATAGGAGGTCTTCGCTCAAGGCTAGAAAGACATGCATGTACCACAGGAATTGGTGGGGAACCCTCACCGCTGGGCCTTTATGCAGCGAACCCAGCAATCGCCGAGTGGCCCACTACCTTCTTGGGAATCCGAATGGGAACCGGAGTCACCCCACAAAATACCACCACCACAACGGGCACCTTCTTTTCAGACCTTTAAAAAACCACCCTTGATCAAGACACCCCACATCTCCAGAGCCGTAACACGTAGCAAGTCAACGCGACGAACACGACGCCGGATACAACCCCCCAAGGCCTGGAACACCTATTAAAACCAACAGCAGCAGCAGGACAGCTCAGTCGCCATGTTTTACCTCACCCTACCCAGCAAAAGTTCGCTGGATGTGTTTCCTGACAACACCTTGGCCAAGTACGTGACCCAGTTACCGCAACCGTTGCATTTACCTGGGTGCTGGGAATGTGGCCTCGTGGATATCCAATACCATTACTCGCAGTACAACGTGTGTGCCAATGAAGTCTGGTACGAGGTGACCTACGAAGGAAAAGACACTCGACTCACCCTCCCCGAAGGCCAATGCGATACTCTCAAGGAGTTCATGGGTGGGCTGTCAAGATTGTTGCATTATAAGGCTCTACGGGATGTCACAAATACTTCAAAACCCATCAAGACCTATCCCTTCAAGAATCACGTGGACTTCGATTACAACGCACACAACGACAAGGCACAGCTTATCGTCACCGCCAACGCGAGTGTCGTACTGAGTCCTATCCTACAGCAAATGCTGGGTTTCGATCTACAGACGTTCGCTGGTCCCACCGCCCACCAAGGCGAGATCCCGATGGATATGAAGTCGGGTATGTACGGACTCTACGTCTACTGAGTTCTATCCTACAGCAAATGCTGGGTTTCGATCTACAGACGTTCGCTTTGCCCACCGCCCACCAAGGCGAGATCCCGATGGATATGAAGTCGGGTATGTACGGAATCTACGTCTACTCGGACGTGGTGGACAACCACATCGTGGGCGATATCAACACACCTCTGTTACGGGGTGGAAAGCCCATTAAAGACGTATGGAGATCGCGCCACCCACAGTTTCACCCACATGATCTAGATCAAATCCAAAGGTACGACAAACCGACATCAACACTATCACGGAGAGAAGAGATGGCACGAGATCACCTGCAGATTCGAAAAGTGAGTGGTGCTGACACTTCATTTTCGACAAGCACGTGCTCCCCACTTTGTATAATGAAGGTGCCTTACGAGTACGATGCACGCAGCTATATGGACTATTATGCCCAACAGGTCGGCGGTGGCCTTGCGGTCTTTAGTGGTGCACGCATGCAACGAGGACATGGACTGGGCAACATACTCGGGAGCATCGTCAAAACGTTTCTGCCCTTGGTGACGCGTGGGGTGAAAGCAATCGGCAAACAAGCGGTACGCAGTGGACTGCAAGTCGCCGGTGATGTCTTGGGGGGGGTACGGCACCCAAAGAAGCCTTGAAACGGCGGGCCAAAGAAGCAGGAGGCGTCTTGGTGGCCAAAGCACAACGCACCGTAGGGAATAAAAGACCTGCTCCACCGAGACCACGCACCAGTCGACGACCGACCCAGCGACGATGCACATCGAAGACCCAGGATATCTCTTCTTAAAACATGTCCTTGATCCACGCAGAGTCCTGCCCTCCACCAACAGTGAATATGATTTTTGGACCGTTCCGCCCACACAGACCAGTGCCGAACAAGGATTATGGGTGGAGCATCTCCCGCTCTCCAGCATCAACGAAACATGGCCCATCGAGTTCACCATCAGTAATGCGGATACGGCCTATGTGGATTTAGCTCATGCATACTTGTATGTGAAAGCCAAGATCGTCAATGGAGATGGCTCCAGAATCGTCGACCAAGCAACGGCGGGCCCGACGAATCTCTGGCTGCACGCGATGTTTCAACAGGTGGATATATTTCTCAGCGACAAACTCATCAGTGACTCGACCAACACGTACCCCTATCGAACCTACATGGAGACGCTGTTGTCGCATGGGCGAGAGGATAAAAAAATTTCAACTGACAGCCGCTTTATTCTACCAGGACACAGCCCAGCACATGGGCGTAGAGAACGACAATGTGGGACATAACATACGGTAGGCTTTGACCGCGAACGGCGTCTCGGTGGATCTCATGGGTCGACTGCACGCAGACATGTTCATGCAAGACCGGTACCTGTTGAACAAAATCCCCATCAAAATCCGACTGATACGGGTGCCTCCGACCGTCGCCTTGATGGCCACTAACGTAGACGGGCATGCAGCTGACTATAAGATTGTCATCCAAGACGCCGTCCTGTATGTCCGAAAAGTGAAACCGAATCCAGCCGTTCAATTGGGACACCTCAAAGCCTTGGAAACAAAACCAGCCCAGTACCCTATCCAACGTGTGCAAACCAAAGTGTTCTCTGTGTCTGCTGGAAATATGAGCGCCAACAAAGAAAACCGGTTCCTGGGGGAACTACCCAAGCGATTGATCCTGGCCTGTGTGGAAAATACCAGTTTCAGCAGAGCCTGCCCAGAGAACCCGTTTGAGTTTAAACATTTCGGCATCAATTTTGTGGCCCTGCATGTGGATGGACAATAGGTCCCAGCCACGGCCTTAACACCGAACTTTTGGCGCGCGAATTTCATTCGAGCCTATCAGAGCCTGTTTACAGCCACCGGTCAAATCAACCAGGACGAAGGGAATATGATCAGTCGGGTGGACTACGCGAACGGATGCACGTTGTTCTGTTTCGATCTGACCCCCACCTTAGAGAACGACCATCAGCTGGCCCTTGCCAAGCAAGGCAATTTACGGCTGGAAATCCACTTTGCACGAGCCCTCCGGAGCACCGTCAATGTGATCTGCTACGCCGAGTGTGACAACATCATTCAAGTGGACAAAGCGCGCAACGTCCTGTGTGACTTCTCCACCTAACATGGATACAGACCAGATAACCACCGTGCTGGAGAATGACCCAGAGACACGTTTGGTTTTTCAAGGGGTGCCCGCCCGAGATGTGTTCCCATTAGACCGTATGTATCCTGCGGCTTACGTTCTCAACACGGACCCGATGGATCGGCCCGGTGAACATTGGGTGGCCGTGTACTTTACAGAACAGCAGGGCGAATACTTTGACCCTTACGGCTTGCCACCCCTCCATCCCGATTTAACAGACTTCATGGATCAAGGCACAGAGACGTGGTGTTGGAACAGTCAAACGTTGCAAAGCCTGACCAGTAGCGTGTGCGGACAATGTTGCTTGTTTTACCTGTACCATCGATGCCGGCATAGACCCTTATCTACCATCGTACAGATGTTTGACGAGTACCCCAAGGCCGAGGACCGCGATGTACTCGTATATGACTAGGCCGCAGTTCTTTCAATGTTCAAGCCCCCTGTTCTGGGCTTAAGTTTTATCGATTTCAATGTACAAGCCCTCTGTTCTGGACTTCAGTTTTCGCCTGGTTGTTCTCACGTTGTTGTTGTTCGCTGAATAAAAAAATGAGATCTCACCCCAAAAAAAGCCCTGTCTTGTGTGTTTTCTTCATGAGCATAATAACTTCACGCGCGCTCACGCTGCGGCCGGGGCGGTGCGGGCCGGGCCGGGCCGGGCCGGGCCGGGTGCTACGTCCAAGGGGAACATTGGAACTATTCTGTGTTCGGAGGTAGTTTTAGTGAAACCCGGAAGTAACGTCGGTGAACTTTTTTCAAAAATTTCACCGTTTCGCTCCGAGTTCCCATCGTGTTCTAAATGACGAGACGAGAAAAACAAGACCCAACAACCCATACCACAATGAACGGGTGTGAATTCCCGGGTTGGACCTATCCCTCCCATAGCCAGTATGGAGCTATATGGTACTTTTCCAACAATTTCACCGTTTCGCCCCGGGGTCCTTCCCATCGTGTTCTAAATGACGAGACGTAAAAAACAAGACCAAACAACCCATATCACAATGAACGTGTGTGAATTTCCCAGGATGGACCTATCGCTCCTATAGCCAGCCTATATGCCTGTACACAGACCTCGGTGAACTTTTTCCAAAAATTTCACCGTTTCGCTCCGGGACCCTTCCCATCGTGTTCTGAATGACGAGACGTGAAAAACAAGACCAAACAACCCACATCACAATGAACGTGTGTGAATTTCCCAGGTTGAACCTTTATCCCCATAGCCAGTATGGAGCTATATGGTACTTTTCCGAAAAATTTCCCCGTTTCGCTCCGGGACCCTTCCCATCGTGTTCTAAATGACGAGACGTGAAAAACAAGACCAAACAACCCATATCACAATGAACGTGTGTGCGAATTTCCCAGGTTGGACCTACACCCCTTACAGGCAGCCTATATGCCTATATACAGACCTCGGTGACTTTTTCCAAAAATTTCACCGCTTCGCTCCGGGACCCCTCCCATCGTGTTTTTCTTGGTGAGACGAGAAAAACGAGACCCCACAACCCATAGTAAAGCCCACGAAAAAAATGACCATCCCCATACAGGCATTTTCCCTTATATTGTATAACACAGTCCCCTATTGTCCGAGTTCCGCTTTTTATATTTTCGGAAAGCAATCCTAATTTTACATGCACTCACCCCATTGATTTGAGAGGCAGGTCCCAATAGGGTTGATAGGGGTTTTCCCCTATTTCAGGGGTAAACTCCGTATTCGCTTTTTATAGTTGCGGGAAAAAATCCTAATTTCACATTCACCCACCCCATTGACTGGATAGACAGGGCCCGATAAGCCCGGGGATCGATATTAGCCCTTTGGCTAGGGTTGATAGGGGTTTTCCCCTATTTTAGGGGTAAAGTCCGTATTCCCCTTTTTATATTTTCGGGAAAAAGTCCTAATTTTACATGCACCCACCCCATTGATTTCAGAGGCAGGTCCCAATAAGCCCGTGGACCGATATTAGCCCTTTTGGCTAGGGTTGATAGGTGTTTTCCCCTATTTTAGGGGTAAAGTCCGTATTCCGCTTTTTATAGTTTCGGGGAAAAAATCGTAATTTTACATGCACCCACCCATGACTGGATGCCTCTTCACGAATGCTTCACTTTGATACCTCACTCGACCCAATCGGACCATGCAGCGTATTTGAAGTCTGGGGACTACTTTTTAACTATAGTCACCCAGAGTTACCTTCCCCTAGATTGGAACTCTTCTGTGCTGGAGGTAGTTTTTGGTCTCTTGAGCTGGTGGCGCCCCCTGGTGGATGCAAGAGTTATCTCCCCCGGCAAAATATAAGTTTAAATACGCTTTGTATACTACTCGGGATGCTAATATGAGTAATGCTAATGTAAACGGATTCTGAGTGCCGAAGAGGACGGGAACATCAATACCAGCGAAGCAAGGCCCTGACTGGCGAGAATGAGGACAGAGAGTCTGTGCTCTGGAAGCGGATCATTCATAATAGCTATATGCCAAATTTCATGCTTGTGACCAAAAGTGCACAGTTTAACTGCACAACTATGATGAATTGTTCGCGCACAGGATTGTCTAACTCATTAAATACTAAATTGCCATTTGTGTATTAAAAAAACAGTTGCACATAAAGTCACTTTTGAGTATTATCGATGAATCTGTATAGCTAAGGCAGTAATTGCATCTCCAGGGATTGGAGGGTAATCGTTTCGATCAACACAGAGGGTTAAATTATTCTTCCTATTTCCATGTATGCGAATTGCTTGGCGGCTAAAGCTATACATCATACCAAATTGTATTTTCTATAAGTTAGACATCTTTATTCGGCGAATGTTAGGGAGTTGTTCCCTTACTTCTGAAACGTAATTGTTGCGTTTGTTTTTATGATGCATGTTCTGTAATTTGATACCGAGGAAATTCATTGTTAATCATAATGACAATGGGTTACTTGGCTACTTTTTCACCAATTTGTGGTGAAAATTATCTAGATTGGGTAGATAAAATGATTACTAGAAGTAGTTAGAACTTATTTTTTGACTTATTAAGACAGTCGCGTATGACCGTATGCAAATTAGCTGAACCACTGACAAGTCTTCCTTGGTATATAAGCAATTCAAGGGTCTTGAAATAGTTGGTCGCCCAAGGATCTCAAAATAGCGTTTAAAAACTTTCGCATTTTTGTTACAAATTGGTACCCATGCTAAATTAGTTCTTTGTGTGGTAGGGATCAACGTAGGAGGGGATATCACCGTGATTTTGGTCAATTAAGGTCATTTCGCGGTCACTTTCGGGGTCAAATAATGTCAAAAATAGGTAAACATCGGTTATAACTTAATATCCACTGTATTGTTTGTTACCAATGAGTACCCAAGCTGAATTAGTTGTATGTAGTGTAGAGTTCAAGGTAGTCATGAAATGGGCATGAAATCGTTTATTTGGTATATAAAGCTACTAAAATTCTTGATATCTGCTGGATGTCATCGATACTAAAATGCAGGATACCCAACTGAAAGAAATTCGCTTACAGCACGCGCGATTTGTTGACAGCAAAGTAGTCCGCGAGTGACGTCACAGTGAAAATAATCAACGTTTCAGTGTATCTTCAGTCGAAAAACTCTGCAAAATCTTAATTATTGTAATGTTTTAAAAAATCCAGAATAAAGTAGCACAACAGAAATATATAATAAAAAGAAAATCAAATGTTTCTTGACGAATACCATAAATATTTCATCTCGTGGGGTGAGAAAATTGGTATTTTCACTCGCCACTCATGAAAATACCAATTTTCTCACCCCACGAGATGAAATATTTATGGTATTCGTCAAGAAACAGTCGATATCCTCTATATACACAGTTCCAATTGTTACGGTTGGATATCCAAGCTGAATTAGGTGAATGTAGTGCAAAGTTGGAGGTAGTCATATAGGACACATTAATTATTAGAAGTAAGGTCATTTTGGGTCACTTTTGGGTCAAACGTGATCAACAATGGGTATATATCGTTAACGAGATCAACAATGTGCAAAAATCGTCCATAAATTAATACCCACAATACTAATTGTTACGAGCGAGTATCCAAACTGAATTAGTTGTACGTAGTGTGAGGTTTAAATTAGTCAAAGATATGTCAAATTAGACGTAATCGATTACCATAAAAGTGCGACGATGAACTTTGGAGCCAGATAAAAGCAATGGTGAATAACTATATAACTTATTCTTGTCTACAAGTGGTATGAGTCTTCTCCGACTCCTCATGTAAGACCCCTCCCCCTAACACAAAATTCAACAAACACTTTTTGTGGTGGTGTCGTACGGTACATGACGACGAACGCTTTATTGACAATCCCACACACATTTCGGGGGACTCTAACCCCACACACATTTCGGGGGACTCTAACCCCACACACATCTATATTTCAGCATATATTTCCAGGGTGCTTAAATTAAGCGTTCGTTGTAGCATCGACGTGTACCGTAGACGAGAATGGTTAAACAGAGACTCTCTCTCTCTTATAAAACACATACGGCGCTCGACTGAACACAGTTCACACTCGAAGCTATACTCACGTCTTACACCCCATGGAGAAAGAAGTTTCCTTTTAATTCATTCCATTCAACCAAAGGAAACTATATTTCTCCGACTCCTCATGTAAGACCCCTCCCCCTAACACAAAATTCAACAAACACTTTTTGTGGTGGTGTCGTACGGTACATGAGCTTCAAAGAAAGCGATACAGGCCAAGAGACATTGACACTTTCGCGTACCCATCTTTGGTACACTCACTCTTCCAAAGTCCGTGATGTTTGAACATTCTATCTTGTACATCATTAATTGCTGCCACAGAGGAACCAACAGCACGCAGGCTGTGCAACCAGTTTATCTTAATATTGGGTATATGCGGTTTCAATGCTTCAAAACACTTCTCGTAACCGACTGTAAGCCATTAGCTTATCTGTTTCCTGAAGTTGACACGAAGCACATTTACTCACGTTTCTAAAATGAATAAATCTCACTCTTCCAAAGTCCATGATATTTGAACATTCTATCTTGTACATCATTAATTGCTGACGCACAGGGACCAACAACACGCAGGCTGTGCAACCCATATATCTTAATATTGGGTACATGCGGTTTCAATGCTTAAAAAAACCCCGACTGTAAGACATTGGCTTATGTTTCCTGAAGTTTATAACACGTAGCACATTTACTCACGTTTCTAAAATGAATACATCCAAATCCGCTATACACGCCATTATTTCAAACAGCCTATTTACAGGACATAATTTGTTACCAGTCTTGGCAATAACTAGCCAAACTCCATCTCTATACACATCAGTCTCTTGGTTTTTCAATAAAAAATCGACATATAAGCTGAATAGAGTATAATATCACATCTTCGAATGTACAACAGCTCTGCTGATCTACAAAATCCAGCATGGGCAAGCAAGCACATTGTAAATACTCTAACTTGTTACCTTTCCATTCGTGCTTCAAACATTTTCGTGAGAATTACACATTCACAAGCTCTTTTTTTTCACAACAGATTTACAATATCTACGTTTTGCTGCTTCTCAGACATTTTAACCATTGTATTTTCGGTAGGATTCGCCACCGCTGTCACTACATGCATAAATCTGATGCCAAAGAAAGCATTTTCGGCTGTTAGCAATAAGATAAACAGCACATATTCAATATCGTGTATAAACCGATTGACGGCTGACGTTGTGCCATGCATCGGCCCTCATACTTTGAAAGCCATACTTTACAAATGGCGAAAATCATCCAGAGAAAATATCTCTTTGCCCGGATATGACAAAGGCTTAATGATCGAAGATTTTAACAAAACTCCCAAAAAATATTCTCTGACATTTCAGATATCTCAGTCTAATTTAATATCTCTCAGTGTTATAAACGGGACACAGATCCGATCCCGTTCGCCCTATTATCAGGCAAGCACATAATATAACCATCAAAAAGCACAAGGTCTGAGCGCTTAATATACAGTAAATTAACTGAATCCAAATTGAATCAGCATTAGCAAATAAAAACATATCAAAAAATTCTCTGATCCAAATATGTTCGGTTACCGAATTGCTTTAATAATGCGCCGTTTACTAAGCTTATTCTTCTTGGTGTAGTCAACAAGATCTTAGTAGCCTCAATTATGTTCTAATTCGTTGCACTCAAATGAACAAATCATTTATCATTTCCACAAACACTCTCATCTTTCCCAACTATTTATTCATAACTGGAGTAACCAGTGCCTTGAAGTCCGATCTCGCATACCGAGACACAATGGATGTTAGGAAATACGATTGAAATCCGAAAATTGAAAACCCTATGGAGTAACTTTCATCGATACCGGACGCCGCCCAGGCGAAAACAGAGATAATATAGCGTGCAAAAGCTCTGAAAACCTATGTCGGTAGAAGTGCGTCAAGCATCCCCAACCAAGGTGACGAACTCCACCCTCCGTGCATACAATCTACATGCATAATGCAATTTGTTTTATATATAAATCATCTGTGACAACCACTGTGACAATGCAACCCATGCCAGCGTCCTCCAATGTGCTATACCATTGTGACGGGACAGAGACAGCCCATGCTTCAAATACATACATCAACATATTGTTAAGTGTTAAATGGGCCTACACTTTATGGACCCAGCATACGGTTGACATGCTCAAACATCATGGATGCCCCAGTCACCACTCAGATTCTTCATCAGCTTAATAATCAGCTTCTTCATTTTCTAAGCGTGGTATCATTGAACTTCCAAATGAACGTTCTGCTGTAAGCATAATTCAAAAATAGACATAGAAAGGCATTTTTAGACAACTGTCATACTTCCTTTACATATTAAGCTTTCCATATTCTGGTCAAGTGTAAACCATTTCAACTCTTAAAAAATATTTATAAAGCTAAGAAAAACAATTATATGAACTGCCCCTCAATTTTCTCGAGCTCCATACATTTCAATATCAGATTACCGACCAATCATCACCACCTCCTGTGGCTGTCAATATCTCGGCCATTTGTTATGAGTTGAAATTTCGGATGAAAATGAATGAAGACGAACACTGTATGATTTCTGGTCGACACTTTCTATTAGACATAAACAGGACATACACGTAAATAAACAGTAGCAATGCTCACAACGACTTGTTCAACAGAGAATGGCATTCCGTGTCTCTGGATAACCAAGTCTGCCTTTGGTATCGTTCCTTCGAACTATATACCCTGGTGGTTTCCAGGTACGATCAGTCGCTTGCTGCCGTTTTTGCACTACGGTTACTAACCAACAAACATTTCAAATCTAGACATGTATACATCTGAACAATGAGCAATTATTTAGAATTCATCGCGGTAGCCTTTTAATTGAGGGGCTTATACTGCGGATTACACTATAAGCTGCACATGAATATGGAAAGATTATCTAGCTATCGAATCTCGAACGCACACTGAGCCGTTTAAGAAAATATCTTTATAACATCTCCCTCTGGCTCCATGAATTTCGACCTCGAAACGTTTTGACATGGCGTGTCAAAACACTAGGTAAAGTATCGATCACTGGAGGAGTAAACATATAGGTTTAGACAGCATCAAAATAAAAAGTTATCTTACGGACATCAAAGTTATGTTGAATAATATCACAGAATGGACTGTCCAGAGCCGTGAATGGTATTAACTGTCTGTTTTGGTTCTTAGTATACAAACGTACACTACCACTGATGCCATATCCGCGTTTAATGTCTTTACAAACTTCTCGCACCAAGTCACATCCGCCATAAAAGTAGGTCCCCATCATTTCTTCCTTGTCAGGCGAGTCTACGATTCCTCGTCTGGCAGGAAGTGTAAAAACCTTTGCAGACATCTGGGGACCATCTTTCCGCGTTTCACTGAAGTTGACTTTTTGAGCGGACAGCACAAAATTTGGCTCAATTCGCCTTGAATTACCGATGGCGGCATGAAGTTGTCGGACGTCCTCAATTCGTTTCCGTACAGCTTCTTTGTGAATTTCTTCATATGTCTGACCACTCACAGAGGCTTGCGTACTATTTGCAGAAATGCGCCGTCCAGGGATTCGGTGGCCATGGGTCTCCAAGAATGCGATTCCGTTCGAATCCATGTTACACAAGGGGACCCATGTATTGCACCTTGACGGTAGATTCTTCCACTTAATTAGATATTCATCGGAACCGTCCTTTACTCTTCGTCGTGTGATTTTCTCCGTGGTGCGACGCGTGATACTGGTATCATCATTTTGAGGAACTGCACTTGGATGACTGGCGTTAGTTAATCCGGCGGGTTCAGTTTGTGACTCGGACGAGGTTTCAACCTTCAACTTGGTTTGAGAAGAGGATTCTTTGTATACACATACATCAGTTTGGGTGAAGTTGGTGATTCTCTGTGATTGTTCTGTTTGGGTTCCTTGCGGTACAGATTGGATGGACTTGTGGAGCGCCAATATAGCGCTATGTACACAGGCTTCAGTCTCTGTGGTTGGAATTTTAGCCGTCTTGCTTTGGTCAGCTCGTGAAGCGTTCTGCGTCTGATATGTTAACAAGCGCTGTCGATCGCGCCGAATGGTTGAGGGAGATTTTCGCTTCACTGTCAAAACATTGATTCCATGGGCTGGTGATGAGGTGGGACAACTACCCCATGTGAATGTTACTTGCATCGAATCTCCATTCTGATGTTGAAGATTCCAGCTTGTCGGGCGAAGGTTGACACCCAACATGTTCAAAATCTGGAACACGTCTAACGTCGGCGCTGCTACTGTCATCTTCAGTTGGGGAAAGCTAGTCGGTGGATAGAACACTCACTTGGCAGCGAAGGTATCCGAGATTTTACCACTCTCTCCACCAAGTGTTATGAGTTGAAATTTCGGATGAAAATGAATGAAGACCAACACTGTATGATTTCTGGTCGACACTTTCTATTAGACATAAACAGGACATACACGTAAATAAACAGTAGCAATGCTCACAACGACTTGTTCAACAGAGAATGGCATTCCGTGTCTCTGGATAACCAAGTCTGCCTTTGGTATCGTTCCTTCGAACTATATACCCTGGTCGTTTCCAGGTACGATCAGTTGCTTGCTGTCGTTTTTGCACTACGGTTACTAACCAACAAACATTTCAAATCTAGACATGTATACATCTGAACAATGAGTAATTATTTAGAATTCATCGCGGTAGCCTTTTTGATTGAGATGCTTATACTGCGGATTACACTATAAGCTGCACATGAATATGGAAAGATTATCTAGCTATCGAATCTCGAACACACTGAGCCGTTTAAGAAAATATCTTTATAACACATTCTTCAATAGCATAGCACGGAGTATAAATGTTTTCCTGAATTTCACAGTAGCGCTGATACAGCTCAATTCCATTTTAGTTATGACTGTACAGTTCTCTTAGAACATCATTACTCCATAGGAATTAGTCTCATATAAAAATCTCCAGTTTTCACTGACCAACAATTAGTGTGCTTTCGGTTCGCACTGTATGTAAGAATCACAAGGCAATGCATACAATAGCCAAGTCCGGGGACAACAATTTGTCAAGACCTGTGCCTTTTCAACGACAAAGGACAATAGTTCCTTCAAATGATCACATCTCGACAGGGACAATAGTAATCAATGGAGACAATGGACAAGTAGGGCTACTGTCAAAATTTCTAATCAAATGATACATTTCAAACACAATGTAGGTTTACTCACCCTAGAACGTACGAAGCTAAGTGTACATGTATGTACTGCCTCTAATACTTACAGTAGCATGAGGTGAATTCTGTTGGGATTGGCCTTAAACATCCTATCGGATACACAATCTTAGCAGTTTCTGAAAATGTAAAATGCATTGACCATATCCACAACACCTGAATTGGAACTGAAATTTTTGACTCCTGACGATCAAATATATTACACAATGCAGTGATCATGTAACAAGAACAAAATTCTCATACTCTCGCCTTCCAAAACAAGGTCTGGGAAACATCGGCTACCTTCATTATATATTGTAGCAATGCATTCACTTCCCGCGTAAATGCTTTGTAGAATCTGTAACGAGAGTAAAACAGATATTATTACAGAGAAAAAGTATCATATCCTTAGCTGGCATATTGAAAAAGGGGGTCTATCTCACCATACCAGGTTGCATCGTGAAACGAGCTGCTTGCTCAAGCTTGTATAACTCTGTCATCCGCTGGTTTTCATCGGATCTTTGGCAAGCTTAGTGACCACATAATATTCCGAGATTCTCACCAATCTGAGATGAATCGGGAATTAATCATCTGTTACGATAACGTAGCCTCTGCTTCTCTCTGTCTATTAGTCAGTTGCATGATCAACTTCATCGTACTGTAGATCCTACTGCTCATGTTGATATGGCTCAAACCACCTATAATTTCACCGTAAAGTTGTGCTGTAATTGTTGCCGTATCTTTTCTATGGGAACTCATAGCCATAGGAACTAATTTTCGAATATTCCCTCTTTCCGTATTGGAGGGTCCACTTTATTTGACCCAGTCCATCCAGTATTTGCAATTTATTTCCTGTATGTTTCCAGAAAAAATTCTGCCTTGATTTTCTGCACGTCTTTAGTCGTCTGTGCGAACTCAGCACTTAACTGTCTGATATTTTCCTCCACGGATAACTCTATCTCTTCTTTGACGAAGCGACTGCTCTTAAAATTTCATCCAGTTTAGAGCTGATGTTAGTTTGTTCTTCTATATCAGGCTTGGCAGTATGGCACTTCACAGATATTGCAGTCAACTCCGAATAATATTTGTGCCAAGCGGTTATGAAAAAAGCTGAGTTAAATTAAGCGTTCGTTGTAGCATCGACGTGTACCGTTGACGAGAATGGTTAAACATTGATTGATTGAAATTGTAGTTTAAGGGCCGCTTCCCATTCGGATTTCGCGGCCCATCAACTCAATGTTTTATTTGAATTTCGCGGTACATTTCTTTGTTTTTTTTTAATATCTTTTCCAGCGCTAAGTACATAAATAAATAAATGAACAGATAAATAAATAAATAAATAATAAATAACAATGAGAGATTAGTAGGAGATGTAAATAGAAGTAAATAAGAATCGCTATGTACAAGTTCGTAAGTCTCTTTCTGTTGTTTTTTTTTTGGTTAAGTTGTACTAGTAAATATGAGTTCACTGTAGGCCTAATCGCGTGGATGATTCCTTTGTCTTGGTACCCCTTTGTACGCACAAAGCCGTCCAAAAAAAAACTGAGAGAACCATGGGCGTCTTCAGGATTTTTCGAATCGACTTCCCTAACGACGCCCTTGGGAACAGGGTGGGTTCTTCCAGAAATCTGTGCCTGTAACAGTTGCTTGTAGTGTGTATTGGGGCACAGGACGGCAGGTCTTCGTCCTATATTGTTTGAAAGTCAAAGGATGATATTCTGTGTTGAGGCGTCAGTTCGGTGTCATCTATGGGGTAGCGTGTCTGTGTGGTTTAGGATTTGGTATTCTGGTTGGTTAGTCCGGTGGGGTAGCGTGTCTGGCGTGGTACAGGGTCGAGTATTCTGGACGTTCTTGTGGACCGACGATGATGATCTTCATCATGTTCATCTCCATTTGGTGCTGTTTTATAATATTTGTCGTCATCGGTGTTCTGTTTCATGGCTGGTCTTACTCGTCTGTGGTCTTCAGTGTGCTGTGCCTGTATTACAAAGAATAGAAGAGTTTGTAGTTTCTTGTTTTCTGGTGTTATTTTTTGCCATCGTGATCTAAGTCACACATGATCAATAGCAATAAATAATTAGGTACTAAATATTATAAATAAAAATATTATTATAGTTAAAGCCGATTGTGAATGTTTGATATAACCTCCAGTCTTCTGCCCCTGCATGAAAACCGGACGGTTAACATTCGTTAACGAGGGTTGGAAATAAGGGAACACAATTTGGTCGGAGCTCATTATTAGGAGCTTTTAATTTGTTCAGTGAATTTGTCTATGTTATTGCTATGGCATTTTGATTGGTTAGTGCCCAAATTTGATCAGTCATTTCTGATCACTGACCCTTATTTCCGCCCCTGTAAAATAGTTTTGACTAAGCGTGCTACATTTATTTAAATTTGGTCTTTGGTTTCTTGGTGTAACCATATAGTATTAAATGGTAGAGTAATAGTCAGTCGATTTGATGTAAGCTAGTAAGGTGGAGTATACCTTGTTTATAAGAGGTGGTTTAGGATCTAATATAGAAGCCAACGACAGAGGGACATTTAAGTTTTTGAGCTCGTTTTCCAGTGTGCGGCGATAGGGGTCATGTTTTGGGCATTTGAGTATAAAATGTTCTATCGTTTCTTCTTCGTTGTTGCATGAGGTGCATAGTGGTGATGTGTTTTTTATTAGCTTAGAGAGATGTGATTTTAGTCCTGTTTTGCCTAGTCTTAATCTTGTGATGATGCGGTCGTCACGTTTACTGTCTAGTTGGAATCCACAACTCCGTCTTTTCCCCTTATCTAGAATACTATGTAGCCATCTACCTCGGTTTTCTTCGTTCCATTCCTTTTCCCATTTATTATCTATTCTGGTTTTAATGATAGAATTCAGTTCTTTGGTTCCTAGTCCTATATGCACGTCAGGTGCAGTTTTGGTGAGGCTGTCTTTGGCTGTCCTATCGGCGGCTTCATTTCCCTTAACGTCCACGTGGGCGGGAATCCAAGCTAAAATGGCGTCAATGTCATTGTCTCGTATTTGAGTACATAAAATTTCTATTTCGTGTATGAGGTCAGGTCTGCTGTCGGATTTGGAGTTCTCTATGGATACCAGTCCGCTTAAGGAATCGCTAAGAATAACAGTGGAAACTGGTCGGTTCTGAAGAACCCATTCGAGGGCCTTGATTATGACGACTAATTCAGTGGTGTATACAGATATATTGTCTGGTAGTTTCAAACCTTCGTGAATGTCAGGTTCTGGTATAACGAATGCAGATCCTGTATTGTGATTTGTGTTTTTGGAGCCGTCTGTATATATTTCCAGGCGATTTTTCCAATATATTCGAGGGCAGTGACCCTTATATGCTCTGGGTTGTCCTGTTTGGTGATGTAGCTGTGTATATTAGTGTCCACGTGTGGTGTGATTAGTTGCCATGGTAATCTATTGGCCTTATCAGTGTCAGAGATACAAGAGATAGGAATGTCGTGTTCTTGGAATAACCGTTCTATTGTGTCACCGAGTGGTGCGGAGTCTTTTCCCCATTTCGTTTTTAGGTATTCGTATTCGGTTTTTGGGCCAAAAATTTTGTGGCATGGGTGATTTTCGCCCTTGGCTATTGTTTTCCCTGCATATTTCATTAACAGCTCTTCTCGTCTTAAATGTAAGGGTTTTTCATTAGTTTCTATTTGTAGACTACATAGAGGAGTTCCTTTGAACGCCCCGGTGCCTATTTTTAAGGCCGAATACTGAATGCTGTCTATTCTTTTTAACTGGGTCTTGCACGCTGATTGGTAGGCGATTGAACCATAGTCTATTTTAGATCTGATGACTGTTTGATATAATTTGATTAAGCTATGTTTATTGGCACCCCAGTTGGTACCCGATACGCACCTCATAAGGTTCAGGTCTTTGTTACACCGAATAATTAATTGGTCGATGTGGTCTTTCCAAGTGAGTTTTCGATCGAAGATCATACCTAGGTATTTGACACTATTCTTAAACTCGATTTTCTGGCCTCCTAGTGATAGCGTGATGTCTGTGTTTTGTTTATTTGAGAATAGCACACCGGTAGTTTTGACAGCTGAAAATTTGAATCCCCATTTGTTGGCCCAGTCACTAACTGTATTTAGTACCTTTTGCATTATACTTGTTAATTTTTTTATCGAGTCAGCAGATTTCCACATGGCAGCATCGTCAGCAAAAAGTGATTGTTCAATTTCAGGATGTTTTGTGTCAATTTCGTTGGCCAGGCCATTAATCAGGATATTAAAAAGGGTGGGGCTTATGACGCTGCCTTGTGGAGTGCCGTTATCTAGCTGGTGGTCCATGGATATGGTGTTACCAATACGAACTTTTCGATCATGGAGAAATTTTTTTATCCAGTGTTGTATCCTGCCCTTAATTCCTAGGTTGTTTAATTGGGTGATAATCCCGTCCTGCCATACAAGGTCAAATGCCTTTTCTATGTCCAAGAAAATGCCTAATGTATATTGGTGTTTGGCATTACCCTTTTTGATTGAGTGTTGGAGTCTGGCTATGTGGTCTAAAGTACTTTTTTTTTCCGAAAGCCGCTTTGTGTTTTGTTTAACAGGTTGTTGCTTTCCAGGTGGTATTCAAGTCTATTTTTGACCATGGTTTCCATAATTTTTTGCATAAATTTGACGTGAGTGAGATCGGCCTATATGACTTACTGTCTGATGGGTCTTTACCAGGTTTTGGTATTGGGATAACAATAGATGATTTCCATTTGTTTGGGAGTTGTTTGGTCTTCCAGCTCACATTAATTAGTTTAAGAATTAGTTCCTGAGTGTTGTTTGGTAGGTGCTTTAAGATTGTATACCCTAGTTTGTCTTCGCCGGGTGAACTTTCTTTTTTAGAATGTAAAGCTTTTCTGTATTCATTAATATTAAAGTCTCCATTAAGGTAGTTTTCTATATAATCATTTGTGTCGTTTTCCAGGATCGTTTCTTGTTTGATTTTTCTGAATTCTGGTTTCAGGTTGCTATCGCTACTGTTTGATGCGAATGATTCAGCAAGATATTCTGCCTTTTCGAGATTAGTTCTCTTTGTTTTGTTTAGTACAGGTATTGTGTTAGTTGCTTTCCCTTGAATGCTTTTTATTTTATTCCATACTTTCTTTGACTTAGTCTTCGTATCTATAGTGTTGCAAAAACTTCCCAGCATCTTGATTTGGCTTCTTTGACGCTTTTCTCTGCTATTCTTTTCAGTTCTTTATATTTTGCATGGTCACTCTGGAGCCGACATTTTTTTAATTTTCTTCTTTCCACACTCTTGGTTCCACCAAGGCACTGGATTTTTGTTGGGCCGCTTATTCGTAACTGGAATATGTCTTTGTGCTATGTTTAGAAGTTTGCTGGTTATATTTTCATTGAAAGTCTCTATATCATTACTGAGTATATCGTCATGAATTAGACTTTGGCAATCGTTATGGAAGCTTTCCCAGTCTGCCTTGGAGTATTGGAAGCGTGGGAGAGGTTCTGTCTTTTCAAAATCTGGTTTCATGCTGAATTTAGTTAGGATTGGAAAGTGGTCGCTGTCTAGTGTATCTGGTAAAACTGCCCATTCTGATTTAACTGCTAGTTCGGGGGAGACTATTGTTAGATCAATTGCAGTGAGTTTACCGGTTCGCATATCTATTCTCGTCCTTTCTCCTGAGTTCAGGAATACGAGGTTATTATCATCTCACCATTGTTCTACTGATTTACCCCTGTCATCTGACGTGGTGCAGGTTTCATCCCAGGTTGGATTATGGCTATTATAATCTCCGCAGATTATAATTGGCGAGTCATATTTTTGGGCGATTTTGTTAAGTTCTTTTTGTGATATTGTTTTTAGAGTGCCAGGGGAGTACAAGTTCACTATATTTATAGGTTTATTATTTTAAAACACCCGTATAGCTTGCCATTCGAGGTCTTCACTTTCTGGGCTCTTGTCTAATTCTAGCTGCGTGAGTTCTTCCTTAACTAGTGTGAGGTTACCTCCCTTTGGGCCGTTTAGTCTGTCTGGTCTATACGGCGTATATCCCTTAATTACAAATTTATTTTTTCCTGGCTTAAGAAATATTTCTTGTATACATATTATGTTAGGGCTTATTTCATTTACTAAGATTTTGAGATTGTCTCCGTGTTTTGCAATGCCATTTGCATTCCATTGTAGTATTGATAATTTATTTATATTGAAGTTTATAAATTGTTTGAGTCAGTTGGGTATAAGGTTAAAGGTAGTGCATACATTTATACCGTGATATTATGGGTATTGGGTGTTCTGATAGGTGTGGAAGTTTCCTTTTTGTATTTAGGGTGCAGTCTCCAGTCTATAATTTCTCCATATTTGAGATTCCAGTTAAAGAAATCTTGGCCTATTTTAGCTATGATTATGGGTTTTTTTCTTTTTTATTTAGCTTGGGCTGATTGAAGTCGGTAACTGAGTTTATCGCGAACGTTATGAAACCTAGAAGGTCAAGTTTAGTCATTGAAATTCTTTCAGTTTCCATCTCATTTTCTTCTATTTCTATTGTTTCTTCGGGTTTGGCTGGGACAGGTGTAGCTTTTGTTTCACTCACGTTTGTTCTTCTATGTGCCATTGTTAGACTTATCTTTTGGTTGATTTTGGTTTCTTTTACTGCCTGTGAGTATGAAATGCCTTTGTTTGCTTTTATGAATTCCACTGTGCGGGCAGTTTTGTAAGCTGGGCAGCCCTTATATCCTGCGGAGTGATTTGCTTTACAATTGGCACAGGTAATTTTGGGTTCGGTACAGAGATCATAGGTGTGATTTTCTGCGCATTTGGGACAAACAATTTGCGATTTACAGAAATTTTGAAAATGTCCAAATTTTTGACATTGAAAACAACGCTTAGGGGCATCATAAAAAGGTTTCACTGTGATATTGTGTACCCAGAGCCGAATAGTTTCTGGAAGTTTTGTTCCTTTGAATACTAACATAACACTAGTGGTATCGTTCTTATTTTTCTGTAGTCTTTTAGCGTATATGACATTTTGATCCGAAAGTTTTTGCTTGATATCCTCTAGCTTGATGTTCAGCTCAATTCCATATTACAAATTACAAAATACATCTTGCAACCAGCCTACTTATTCCAGCCTATCTTTTGTACCAAAAACATGCATTATAGTGGTTTAAATCTGAGTTAAACTTGCTGAATTTTTTAGGCTGAAAATTGTTCACATCTATGCTAATCGCGGCACGGTAGGTGTCTGAGCAAAGCTAAGACCGCTCTTCTGTTTCTGAATGTCAGACAATTAGGTGGGTCAATTAGAGCATAATTCACACTCACAAAATCCAGTCGCGCGAAAACTTAATCTGTTAACAGCAGGGTACCGGACCTTCCAACATAATCTGTTAAACTTACACGTACTTAAGGAACTAAATAATCAAACCCAAAATTGAAACACTTATATTTGGAAATTTTATTTCTTTTTTTTTACATCCGATACACACTCCAAGCAATTGTTACAGGCACAGATTTCTGGAAGAACCCACCCTGTTCCCAAGGGCGTCGTTAGTGAAGTCGATCCGAAAAATCCTGAAGACGCCCTTGGTTCTCCCAGTTTTTTCTGGACGGCTTTGTGCGTACAAAGGGGTACCAAGACAAAGGAATCATACACGCGATTACAGTGAACTCATATTTACCAGTATAACTTAACCAAAAACCAAAAAAAGACTTACGAACTTGTACATATAGCGATTCTTATTTACTTCTATTTATATCTCCTACTAATCTCTCATTGTTATTTATTATTTATTTATTTATTTATTTATATATTTAGCGCTGGAAAAGATATTCAATAAACAATGTAATGTACCGCGAAATTCGAATAAAACATTGAGTTGATGGGCCGCGAAATCTGAATGGGAAGCGGCCCTTAAACTACAATTTCAATCAATATTTTGTTTAGCCAAATACTAGACCCAATGTTGGATATTCAAATAATAAAATAAAAAAATGCCAGATTTTGTCCCTTAGAGGGGTTACGTAACCTCAAAGCCTCATGAGAGCTAACTCTTCAGACAAAGCTGTACCTCCCAGTGGTTCTCCATTATACTTCGTACTGCCTTTGTATAATCTTGGGCTCACCTCACATTCCACCAATTTAAACACCTCTTCCAATATACTCAATTTTCACCTTTACTTCTAAACAAGTTTGTAATACTTCTATCCCATGTAATGCTTGTAAAAACTTTTATTCCACCAATCATGGTGCAGTACCCCTAACCTTGACTTCTGTTCCAACAATCATTGGGCAGTATACTCAGCTTTAACTTTCATTCCACCAATCAGTACAGTACCCTTAAACCGAATCCAACTTGATATGTATATACATGTATTCCTGGTCACACTATTCGTGTATAATGTAGGACGTATCAGTGGATCTACTCGGTTCTTGTCGTTTCTCTCCAGTATGAGTTCGTTCGTGGATGTTCACGCCTCTTTTTCGAATGGCGCTGTAAGAACATTTGAAGCATTTGTATGGTTTCTCCCCAGTACGAATTCGTTCATGGATGTTCAATTTCGCTTTTCGAGTAGCTCCATCACAGAAAAGGGTGCATTTGTATGGTTTCTCTCCAGTGTGAGTTCGTTCATGGGTGTTCAATTCCCCTTTTCGACTAGCTCCATAAGAGCAAAGGGTGCATTTGTATGGTTTCTCTCCAGTGTGAGTTCGTGCATGGGTGTCGACGTCCCCTTTTCGAGTAGCACTATAAGACCAAAATGAGCATGTGTATTATTTCTCTCCAGTATGAGTTCGTTCATGGATTTTGACGTCCACTTTGCGAATAGCACTATACGAGCAAAAGGAGCATTTGTGTTGTTTCTCTCCAGTGTGTGCTCGTTCATGTGCCTTCACATTCCTTTTTTGAATAGCGATATACGAACAGAACGAGCATTTGTATGGTTTCTCATCAGTATGAGTTCGTTCATGGCGGCTCAACCTCCCTTTTCGAATAGCTGCATACGAGCAAAGGGTGCATTTGTATGGTTTATCTCCAGTGTGAGTTCGTTCATGGATTTTGACGTCCCCTTTTCGAATAGCACTATACGAGCAAAAGGAGCATTTGTATTGTTTCTCTCCAGTGTGGGTTCGTACATGCCTGTTCAAGTCTCCTTTAAGAATAGCAGCGTATGAACATTTAAAGCATTTGTATGGTTTCTCGCCAGTATGTGTTCGTTCATGAACCCTCATCCTTCCTTTATGAGTAGAGCTATATGGACACAAGGAGCATTTGTATGGTTTCTCATCAGTATGAATCCGTTCATGGTCCTCAAGTGTCGATTTTCGAACAGCGTTATACGAACAGAAGGAGCATTTGTATGGTTTCTCACCAGTATGAGACCGTTCACGCCTTTCAGGGTTGGTTTTGTCTGTTGTGCTGTGCAAACACAAGGAGAGATCAACTGGATTATCTCCAGTACAGATGTTACTGGTAAGACTCTCCAAAGTCACTGTTGAGGAAGTGTTACCAGAGTCGAGGAGACATCTATATCGCCCCTGGTTAGTTTGTTCTTCCAGGTTCTGAGATGTTGATTCTGTCGTACACAAGGCCATATGAATTCTTGATTCTGAAACCCAAGGTTTCACACATCTAGTGAAGCCAGTTTTACTTAGTGAATTGAGATCAACTTTGTACATAGCCACTGGAACAGGTCCCTCAGTTGACGTTTTATCCTCCACACATCGAGTCTGATGTGTGACCAGGAAATCTGGCTTGATATCCTGTAAAATAAATACCACTATTAAGTCAATTGTTCAGAAATTTCACCAGCATAGTTCATAGCAACCTACATGTACTTTGGAACAGAAGAAAATAGTATGGAGTGAATTTTCCTAAGCCATCCACTACATTGTAGTTCATACAAATCGTTTGCATCTGATCATTCAAGTTTGAATTTGAAAATGTCATTCAAATGTATTGATGGAACAAATATATATCGAGGGTAGCCGTGTTAGTCTGTGTAGTATAAATGAATAATAAAGGCTAACTAAGTTTATGGAACAAAGTATCTCCTTGGCTTGAAGAATTATATAGGAGTCAAATGGAAATAGAGAAATAAATATGCTAACATGTTCAGCAGATTCCTGTTTAATCACATCCACTCCAACAGCCTCTTTGGTGTAATCATAGTTGTCAACATTATCCCACTGTGTAAATGGTTCCGTCTTCATCACATGTAAGGTTACGTCTTCTCCAGTCTCGTCATGTATTGGGCCATCGTTACCTTCAGTCATGGTTTTCATTTTAACACAAATGTGCGGCTGTTTAATCCAGTCATCTTGAACCACTGGCTTTGTCTCTAGATTTGACGAATCTGCCTCTGTTCGTCTCTGCTCCATTATTCAAGATGAACCACCAAGTCGACCTGAAAGTAGAAAAACCTCGGCACGGTCACGAGGGCGGTCTGTCACTCTCGTTCAAACACACAGTCATGGGCTGTATCACCAGTCTGCTTATACAGACTGTTATTGGTCATACATGTATCATTTACTTCTGCATTTACATTTACTTAGCATTTCATTAACATCATGAGGATCAATTGTCATTCATTTGGAGGCTGATTTTATGTATTTCATACATGAGTGCTGAAAAGTAAACTCCATGAAAATGGTCAGAAAATGAGTTTTTATTATAGTAAATGTCTAGATTTTAAGATTCAGTCGAGGTCTCGGGTCAAACTAAACCCTCTATTTACTGTGTACTGCATTTTAAAACAAAACTCCTTTCATTGCAGTCATTTCATGCATGCATTTTGTCGACACATATGTCGTTGTTAGATTCTTGAAAATTAAAACATTTTAGGAAATCAAACTGGCTCATTATGAGATGATTTTTAGATCAATTATTTTAATATGATAGTTAATATTATGCCCTAAAGATTGGTATACGGGTACGACACACGATATGAAAATTGTTTAGCTTAAGCTCTCAACTATGGACTTATAGAGCATGCATATTTATTTCTAAGTTTCTGAAATAAGCATTGTGCTGGAAAAATATCCTTGGGTTTGGCTCATTATGAGAAAATAGCGTTTATCTCCTGTCGCGTACGACACATTCCTGTCCCGCACGACACGTTTACCATATAACATTGAAATAAAACTTTCAGTTTCATATTATTTCGTTGAAAATAGGAAATTTCTGCCCATTCTCGGATACCGAGAAAATATCACAGATTATGTATATTTTGTCAATGTGCGATAAATCTAGACAAATATACTCAAGTGATACATGTTCCATACGACACAAGTCTCTATGTTCTTCATAAATATGCTGTTTGAAGATTTGACATCTTTTGTTTTTTTTTCGGGCCAATAATGGTTTTCCACATTACTGATAGAATAACAAGTGATGTCAATTTCATACAGCATATTTTAGTGTAGAAATCATTGCATAACACCCTGAACAATTAAACAGGCTAACATAAATACAGGGCTAAACTGAGCACATTTAACGCAAGACTTTGGATATTTGTGATATATTCTTGTTAGCTTATTGAAAGAAAGTTAATCTGTGAATGATTCTTGATTTGCTGCGATCAGTTCTAGACATTACTGAGAAAATCGATTTCATTATTTGGAGCTAAATTTTTTGTTAATTATCGGATATCTTGTTAATATTATGTTTTAAATAACTAGTTACATGTATATCATAATTACCCTCGTGGTATTGAGTTTCAGAAAACATCTTATCAATTAACAAATGCTACGGAAAGAAATAACCTGTTCAACATTTTTTTTTTCAGGTGTCCCGGATGACACTTCACGTCTTCGCTTCTGATGACCCAACTTTACCCAAGAAGTCATTATCATTCTATAAGAAGGAACATGGAATGTCTACATCTATAAGTTGACTTTCCACATATGCTATGTCAACTCACAGACATTTGCACTTGTTGCAAGCAGGTAAAACTGATGCCAATAATTTGTCCCATACGACACGCTAACTAAATGACAATATTTCTTCTCAAAATATATTTCATTGCAATCAATTGTTATTTCCCAACACCTCTGGACGGTACCTCATAAACAGTGGAGAAACTTATCATCGTGTATAATTTATCCTAAAAAAAAAATTGTCTAAATGTCCGGAATGACAGCAAAACATTCGCTCATATTGGAAGTCTTGGGTGAAATGTTTTCTTAGATTAATGTTGTCTTCACGTCAGCTCAGACTGCTACTTACAGGTAAATATACTGTATGAAATTGACAATTGAGGTTCCAGCTGAAATTAATTTGGGATATTTGAATGAAAAAATATTAATATTTTGGAATTGGATGCGTTCTCCAAATTTCACGACAAAGAGATAGCATCGGGCTAACTGACTTGACAAAATCCATGTTATTTTGCTTTATGCCCATGGTTGGTCATCCTGCTATCTTGACAAAAACCCCGATGACCACCATGTTCATTACATCTTCCGTTTTAAGCCTCGTTCCAGAAAACTATTGAGGCATTTTGAATAAATGGCATTTTAACTTATTGAGAAACATGTGCATTTTTCATGGATCCTATCCAGTTCCATATATTAAAGTGAAACATTTTAGTAGATATATCAAATCCTAGATTTTGCGAAAATAAACCTGGTGACACCTTAATATTATCTATTTTACTGTTGAATGTTTAGGATACATCTTGTCAAAATATAATAAAAAAGACATTGTCTGAAAGCTCTTTAGAAGGATACATTTCCACCATATCTATTATTGGAAAATCATTAGTGGGTCTGGAAATATATGAACTTGTATTTGTCTAAATCAGTCATAAATGGACTTCGTCGGTATCCGAGAATTGGCAGACATCTAAAGCAGAGATTTTCAATGAAATCACGAAACCTTTGTGCTCTCATGTTGAATTGGTTGCCATAAATACAATTTTGTTTAAACCTCCTGCACAGTTAGATAAGGGTTAATTTTACAACATCATCCGAACGCATGGCACGATCATACGTAGAAACTTCTGCTCATAGCCATGCGGTAACGGGTGATATCTGAGTGTAATAGGGCGTTTCCCAAATGGTCACAGGCGATTGGTCCCGTGAGACCCGACATCGGCGCAATCACATTCATAAAATGAAGACACACCTCCAGAAAGCGATCGATTGAAATGATCTCTTGGCGGGCGTCGAAGTGCCCCCATCACAAAATAAAAATCATATCATTTTTCTGTGAACTGCCGCCGATTTTATTTTTTTTTCTAATATGTTAGGCCGTTTGTAATATGATTTTTCTTAAGAAAAACAAAGAAGCATGCTCCATTATAGTGAGAAAAAAAAATAGCTAATTCGCACAACTTCGGTTTGGTCTCCCACAGTCTTGCGCCTCGAGCACTCAAGTGCAATCGACATGTCTCACATCTGAGATTCCCAGGTCAAAATATTTGAATTCGGATAATTTCATTGGCTCGTTTAAATAGAGCGGACATGTGACTTGATGCTTGGGGAAGCTGACATGGGGCGAAATACACGGAGAACGAAGCCATTGAGCTAAGGGTAGTATTGAGTGGAACGTGAAATGCCCTTAGCAAGCTAAGATGTTTTACAAAAGTATCGCCGAAGTTTCCAGGTGGCAAAACTCAGATTTATTCGGGGTAGGCCAGCTGTGGCTTCTCCTGCACAATTGCAAATGCGAAGAATCCCGATTGCTGGTACACTTGCTTGATTATAGATACAGTATAACAATAACATCAGGATACATATCAAGCAAGCCAATACCAGTGCCCTTGTGATGAACAATGCACCGGGCATTAGTGCCCCTTGTGTTTTCTTTTGCAGAGAAGGGCGAATTATCTTAACCCCCCCTCCCTAAAATATAAGAGAGACAGAGTACTGATCCACGCACCGAATATGCAATTACAACGGTTACGTTAACACATACCTTGGATAAAGAAATAAAGTTCTAACTCTACATGAAACAAATCGGCGGAAGCCGTTCGCGCGGTAAACAATGTGGCTATATGAAAAGTAGGACTTTCATCATGACTGAATTACGGACTGGTTGTTTGGCAATTCTTCGGCACAGATCATGGAGGCACACATGATTTTGTTTTGGGCGTTCAAGGAAGGATCCAGCGAAAATGCATTTGGGGGAGGGGGTGGGGGATGGATCGGGTAAGACATCAGGCGAGGGACCAGGGGCCGCCTGTATGCCTTTTCTCGAAAATAAATCTGAACATAATGTATACAGATTTATGGTTCTATTTTCACGTTTGTTTCGCATTTATAAGCACGCATCGATATTGAAAAAATCACACCTCATGCTTGAATCCATTAGACTTTGTAGTTCTATTTACCGCATAAAAAACGTGTAAGATTCATTTACACAAAGCTAGAATAAGCGAATCCTCACAGCCCAACATGTTGGGCCACCCAGTCCCTCGAATCTCCGGGTCCCAGGTCGCCGGAGACGCGTTCTACGCGTTTTCCCGGAAATAAATCTCAACATATTGTATGCAGATTTATGGTTCTCTGTTCACCTTGGTTTCGCATAAGCACACATCGATATTGAAATATATCACACCTTATAGCGGAATCCATTTGACTTTCTGGTTTAATACATACTTGTAAAACAGTCCAATAACATACTCTGGCACGTGGTGCGCTCGATAATGTCTGAATTTAGATACATATTTGTACTATTATTTACTAGTGTACGTTGACACGTATTGGCTACAGACTCCTAAATAATTCACACGTTCGGCAGTATTAACACAATTGTACCCCGCTGATTCCCTAATTGAATTTGGACTTTCATCTTTCGGCAGGAAGTAGTTTATTTCAAGCGCTACAAGGTGACAAACTTCTTGTCAAACATTATCCGTCAAAATTTTAAGCTGTGCGCGCCTCTACACAAGAGGTCCTCATTTCGCTGTTTTCTCTGCCTGCTGAAAGCAGTGCTCAGGCCCCGCAAATAGTCCCCCGGCGAGGCATGTTATCGAGCAGTGAATCGAAATAAAACGTACAGCTGAATAGAACAGATACCATACTTGCCAGTGGTACCAACGGCTTTCCAGTAATCGTTGCAGCGAAGGCGAAAACAAAAAATCGAGAAAATTCTGGTCTTTGGCAGAGATTACGTATAGGGACTTTTTTATTAGGAGCCTGTAGCCTATTCACAGATAAAGAAATAAACTCCACACACAAGTTGAACTGTTGTGCTCATGCTCGTGTGAAGCCAACGACTTTAATCACTCTCCCTCTAGAGAGCACACTATTGAGGGGAGGCTACTGAAGAGCCTATCATTACATCTTCCCCCTTATGAAAGAGAGTTGACCATTCAACTATAAACTTCCATCACAGTTGCACATACTGTGGACTTTTTGCGTCTTATCCGCAGTTTATGGGCTGCGCGAAAGAGATAAGACGACGGGGATCTTCTCCACATAACCCTTTCTGCAGGTTCGTCTTCGGTCAATCCAAAGAACTACAAGCCAACTCGTTGAGATAAACAGAGGTTGTTGTTGTTTACTTCTGCATCATCACATAGACAAAGTACAGCAAATCATGATAACCAAAAACGTCTGTACAGATGAAGCAATGGTGTTAATGCTTAGCCTAGTGTAATATACATCAAACTTTTATACAGCAGAGTAAACAAGGTACTTAACGCAGGCCTGATCTAAACTTCAGTTTCTCACAACTCAAACACTTAATTAGGGAAACTACCGGAATGGACACTTGAGCGCTGGTCATTACTCAGACAGAGCTGGCCTGTTTGACCATACTGATTCAGATAATATACATGTATAGCTTAATCATATTAAATAGACGTTCAGGTTTGCTAGATCTCCCCAAAATATATAACCGCGCACAAATATTCATCTGATTCAAACTCTTACTAATCCATTTAACAGAAGACAATTCATTTATATGCATTTCTATAACATACAGCGTAAATCAGGTTTATATTTAAGTATACAATTGACCTGATGTGACAAATCTCTCGCTCGTACCAGTTACTGTATTAACCATCAGCTATCTTCAATGGTCAGTGTTTCCTGACCACTTCAAGTACATACAGCGGTCAGTATTTCCTGGCTTCCGCTCAATTAGCAGATACGCCCCCAATCTCAATATAATTGTAATGTATGTACATGTACCGATCAAACCCGTGAATTGACATTGAATCAAATAACAAGCTTCCAAAACTGATTAGGGCAAATGTGAAACTCAAACAGATACATGCGAGGCGTCCCTCTATATCCATCTAAATTCCACACTACGTTTTAGAAACTACAAATACAAACAACTAATGGTTAACAACGAATAATTCGGCCAAACATACACAAGCATTTTCCATTTAGTTCAACTTAAGAATCGTAACGTACCCAGTTTAAAGCCTAGACATGGCTGTAACATTCTCCGATAGCTACACCATATATGCCTACAGACACAAACAAATAATTGACAACCGATCATATAGAATAGCGGTACACAGCTCCTTGAGCGATGCCTTATGCTGTACTCCATCCGTAATTAGAGAACATACTAAGGCCACCTATAATACAGTACCCCACAATGCATAAAAGAACTCAACCTATAATACTCCGCGATTAATACTAAATACATGTAAACAGCGATCTGTTTTTTTGACAGTTCTACCAGACCTAGTTAGTATGGTGTTCTATTTGGGCCAAGTTTGCGTCGCGTGGCGACTTTTAGAAACTCGCCACTCGCCACGCGCCGTGGACCTCTCCGGCGCGCGGCGACTGGCGACTTTTTGCTATCTCTTAACCTGCAGAAACTCGCCAGTCGCCACGCGCCGTAAAACACGGCGAGTTTCGCTCTATCTCTTAACCTGGAAAAACTCGCCGCGCGCCACTCGCCGGATGAACCAGGGCGCACGGCGACTGGCGACTTTTGACTGTAGTGAAACTCGCCACTCGCCACGCGCCGTGGACATCTCCGGCGCGCGGCGACTGGCGACTTTCTGCTATCTCTTAACCTGCAAAAACTCGCCAGTCGCCACGCGCCGTAAAAGACGGCGAGTTTCGCTCTATCTCTTAACCTGGAAAAACTCGCCGCGCGCCACTCGCCGGATGAACCACGGCGCGCGGCGACTGGCGACTTTTGACTTTTGGAATTCTCAGGACTTTTTCTCAAGTGCGCATGCCCGGGGAGCATCAATTATCGGAATATTTTGTTCGAAACGTGCTGTCATTTAATTTAATTTTAATTCTCTTCCTCGTGCATAAATATACATAATTTCTAATGAATGAACTCTCCAGCTACATCTGATGCTATGTGACTAATTTTGAAGATGTAAGCTATCTGTAATAATTAATATAGTTGTTTTTTGAAACAAGTTCTTTTTAATGCAATACGCATATAGGGCAATCTAATTTTGTCAAATGTGCAGATATTTTTTCATTAAAATATTCGTTATCCGTTTCTGTGCAGAACTTGCATACTCTCGTTATTATCTGCTGGTATATTTTAAAAAGTTTTCAATCATTTTTTGAACCTTTTATTTTATAAGTGCCTATATATATTTATAAAACAGCATATCGTTTTCAATTCAGAATGAATCGCTTTGAAATTGTTCCTTATTTAAGATACAATAAAGCACTCGACGCGGGAATTTTGTTTTACAAGATAAAAGCAACGTCAACTAATATGCTGTATGAAATATTAAGAAAGCGAATAGAGCGTCATCGTCATATTGATTAAAAAAGTGAGAAAAAATGCTAACATTTTCTCTGGATGATTGAATTTCTCTCTTCGTAAGTTTTATGTGAAAAACTGGCGATATCTTTGTATAAGAGATCCTTTATTGCTGTTTTAATCCATAGAGTGGCTCTTTGTTGGGTTGATATTTCCTGTATCACAAACCCTACAAACTATCAAGACCCTATTTTTTAAGATGAAAAGACGTATTTCTTTCAACAGTTTCCATATTTTTTTTGACTTCCTCAAATTCTATGAGATCGCGAGTGTGATTTATGATATTGGAACTGCATAATTGATGCTCCTCGGGCATGCGCACTTGAGAAAAAGTTATGAGAATTCCAGAAGTCAAAAGTCGCCAGTCGCCGCGCGCCGTGGTTTGTCCGGCGAGTGGCGCGCGGCGAGTTTTTCCAGGTTAAGAGATAGAGCGAAACTCGCCGTGTTTTACGGCGGGTGGCGACTGGCGAGTTTTTTGCAGGTTAAGAGATAGCAGAAAGTCGCCAGTCGCCGCGCGCCGGAGATGTCCACGGCGCGTGGCGAGTGGCGAGTTTCACTACAGTCAAAAGTCGCCAGTCGCCGTGCGCCGTGGTTCATCCGGCGAGTGGCGCGCGGCGAGTTTTTGCAGGTTAAAAGATAGAGCGAAACTCGCCGTGTTTTACGGCGGGTGGCGACTGGCGAGTTTTTGCAGGTTAAGAGATAGCAAAAAGTCGCCAGTCGCCGCGCGCCGGAGAGGTCCACGGCGCGTGGCGAGTGGCGAGTTTCTAAAAGTCGCCACGCGACGCAAACTTGGCCCAAATAGAACACCATAAGTTAGGGACCGTGCAAAATTTATTGATGGGATAGGACCGGTGCAAACAGCGGGGTGACCAGGACTTTTTTTCTCGCTATTTTATGTAGGACATTATTTTTTTTTACGTAACTATCCATAGGACCAAGAGGTTTTTTTCAAAAATAAATAAAGAAAAAATACGAAGCTGCGCATCTGAAAACCCCTCGACTCTGGGTCCTGATTCGGTAGGCTTCTGGGTCATGGCCATATGCTGTGCCCAGGGATGTCATTCTTGAGATATGTCGGTAATGAGATTTCAAAATGAAGAGTTGAATTGTATTGAAGATATGTATCATTGATGATTTTGCATAAATTAAAGATGGCCACCAAGGCTTCCGCCCAATCAGAAAAGCCGGCTTGGTAATTTATTGAAAGCCTCCTGAGGTATCGATGATGCACAAACTTTCATATTGAACAGTTGAATGGCATCAGAGATATGTACATGTATCATTAATAAAAGATGTCCACCAAGGTTTCCATCCAATCAGAAAAAAACGGTTTGCTAATTTATTGAAAGTCTCTTGATGTATCGATGATTCACCAACTTTCATATTGAACAGTTGAATGGTATCAGAGATATGTACATGTATCATTAATGAGTGCATAAATTAAAGATGGCCATCGAGGCTTCCGCCCAATCAGCAAAGCCGGCTTGGTAATTTATTGAAAGTCTCTTGATGTATCGATCGGATGATGCGCCAACTTTCATATTGAACGGTTGAATGGTGTCAGAGACATGTACATGTATCATTAATGGGCTTCTAGATGATGACCATATGTGTCATTCAAGCTTGGCGTTATTTGCATAACAAAAAAACTTTGCTCAGGCGGGTTTTCTATTGGAGGGGGAGGTCCATACAAAAGAGGACCCTTGAGATAGTGAATAAAATACTCTAAATATCAACATTAAATATCAGTCTGGTACACTGTTCAAAGGATTTGGTCAATTTGACCATAACTTCCATGGTTCAGACGCGACAGACCATAAATTTTCTGGTCAAATCGCTGTTTGATCATTGTACTGATGGTTCTCCTGACCACACTTGATATGATCTGTCGTGTGTGTACCATATCGTTCTAACAGTGTATCTGTGAACTACAGTGTATATGCCTGACAACATGAAACCCCTGAAACAAAGAACCTTTTATCACTGAACAACTAGCATGTTAAATACAATGCACTCTAAATTTCCATACCTATAAAAATGTGCAAAAGTATATGTGCATATCACATATTGGTTAGGGGGTGGTGTTTACAGATGCGGCTCACCAAATCCGGGTACATGTAAGTAGTATATAAAGGCTATTTGACCGCGCCTTTCACCCAGATGTAGTGACGTCACGGGGAGGATTGGGGAGGAACTAGTGGCGCCATCTGTACACATTGGTGGCAAAAACCCGCACTAGGGGGAGACAACTCGATCTGCATATTGGCGGCTGTGTGGTGGTGGTGGTGGTGGTGGTCAAAATGGCGGCGTGTGTGTGTGGTCAAAATGGCGGCGTGTGTGTTTGTGCGGTCAAAATGGCGGCGTGTGTGTGTGGTCAAAATGGCGGCCTTGTGGGTGGTGGTGGTGGTGGTGGTGGTGGGACCAAAATGGCGGCATCGAGTGAGAGATCAAGCCATGTCTAGACTTGTTCTGGGTTGTACAGTTCTGCCATGCGGAGGATGGGTACTAGTATTTCGCTGACGTCCTAGTAATAAACATAATCTATAGGTGTTGTACCATGTTAATAGGATCGGTCTAGCATCTGTACCACCCTAGGGTCGAGTGTTTATTGTCCCGTGTATCTCCGCAAGAAAACAACAAACAAAATGGCGGCTCCAGGATGGTGTGGGTACGCCCTTCCCACATCACGGCGTCGACCGTAGCGCCATCTGCACACATTGACGCAAGGGAGACAACTCGTGCGGCATAAGAGTATGGACATAGCCGTGTTGGAGCTAGGGGAGCCACAAATGGTCTAATGGGATCGAGTGAGGTATCAAAGTGAAGCTTATGTGAAGGGGCATCTGATGGGCTGGGTGTGGGGTTGAAATATCGGCATTCTGCGCATGCGCGGTGGCCCAAGGGTATGGAAATAGCCGTGTTGGAGCTAGGGGAGCCACAAATGGTCCAATGGGATCGAGTGAGGTATCAAAGTGAAGCCTAGGTGAGAGGGCATCTAATGGGCTGGGTGTGTGGTTGAACTATCGGCATTCTGCGCATGCGCGGTGGCCCAAGGGTATGGAAATAGACGTTTTGGAGCTAGCGAAGCCACTATTGGTCCAGTGGGGTCGAGTGAGGTATCAAAGTGAAGCTTATGTGAAGGGGCATCTGATGGGGTGGGCGTGGGGTTGAAATATCGCCATTCTGCGCATAAGCGGTGGCCCGAGGGTATGAAAATAGACGTTTTGGAGCTAGCGAAGCCAATAATGGTCCGATGGGGTCGAGTAAGGTATCAAAGTGAAGCTTATGTGAAGGGGCATCTGACGCGACTGGTGGGTTGAACTAGCGTCATTCTTCGCATGCGCGGTGGCGCAAGGGTATGGAAATAGACGTTTTGTCATCTAGGGGAGCCACAAATGGTCCAATGGGGTCATATGTGGTATCCATGTGAAGCATTCGTGAAGGGGCATCTCACTGGACTGGGTGTGGGGTTCAACTATCGTCATTTTGCGCATGCGCGGTGGCCCAAGGGTATGGAAATAGACGTTTCGGCATCTAGGGGAGCCACTATTGTTCCAGTGGGGTCATATGAGGTATCCATGTGAAGCATTCGTGAAGGGGCATCTCACTGGACTAGTGGGTTGACATAGCGTCATTCTGCGCATGCGCGGTGGCCCAAGGGTATGAACATAGACGTTTCGAGAGCTAGGGGAGTCCCTCATGGGCCGATGGAGTTGAGTGAGGTATCCATGTGAAGCATTCGTGAAGGGGCATCTCACTGGACTAGTGGGTTGACATAGCGTCATTCTGCGCATGCGCGGTGGCCCAAGGGTATGAACATAGACGTCCCTCATGGGCCGATGGAGTTGAGTGAGGTATCAAAGTGAAGCATTCGTGAAGGGGCATCTGATAGGTTGGGTGTGCGGTAGGAATATCATTCTGCGCATGCGCAGACGCAATGCGGAGCTCTCGTCCAATCAGAAGCGAGTATTTCAAATCCGTCACAGAGCTCTCGTCCAATCAGAAGCGAGTATTTTGACCCGGTGCATTATGGGACATATCAAAAATGGCGGCACATCCGCTGTCGAAAACTGGTCATTTCGTCGGGATGTGGTCACCTAGTGTCAAAAACTGGACCCTGTATGGATCCCGCTACACGTTTTGGGGTCTTGTGAAGCCTAGGTGAGGGAGTTACACTAGGGTGTCTTCGTATCCATTCTGCTGCGCAGGTCGTGTGGGGGTTGTGACGTTACTTCCGGTTTTCACTAAAACTACCTCCAAACCCAGAAGAGTTTCAATGTTCAACCCGCCGAGGTGTTTTCCCGCCCCGCCCCGCCCCGCCCCGCCCCGCCCCGCCCCGCACCGCCCCGCCCCGCTCTGCCCCGCCCCGCCCCGCCCCGCCCCACCTGGCCCCGCCCCAGCCGCATCGCGCCCCCACCGCAGCGCACGCGCGCGCTGGTTCTCCGGCCGCAGCGAGCGCACGCGTCATCACCGGCAGCGCGCGGATGCGTATGCCATTGTGCAAAATCCCCCACAGACAGGTCAGTATATGCATTCCTATGATATTCACGCATAATAAAAGGATTGGTCTGTAATCTGTGTTGTTGTTGTTGCTCTCTATTTTGCACTAACCCACCAGAATAGTACGTATCACGTACTACACCCGACGTCTAGGCGCGCATGTTTGCAGATGGCGACGACAACGAGGGGCGACGCCAGATCCTGAACGAGTTCACAGAAGCGGTCCTGGACAGAGTGCACTCGATGGAGAGGCGTGCCATCACTCACCACTACTGGACTATGACAGCCATCCTTGATGCTCGGGCTATGGACCACGAGCGCTCACGCCCGAACCAGTGCCGGCTGGTTGGCCTCACAATAGTCTGTGTCCTATTGACCCTGGCGCTGTGGTATTGACAGTGGGACTATAAATACGAGGGGCAGACAGAGTGTGTGTCATTCACCGTTCGTCATTGGAGCAAGCATGTCACCCGTCCTACGAGCCATCCTGCCCCTTACACCCCAGGTGGGGTTACACGTCTATGAAGATAAAGTCACCCTCGTGGAAGACCATGGAGATGTTTGCTGGTCGCCCGCTGAGACCGTATCGAATACGGTTACGCTACACCGTGACGGCTGGACCAAATTTAAAATGGTGTTGAGCGGCGAGCTCGATGGACACGTCATCCACATAGACAATGCCATCTACGTATACCGTGGACCTTTCTTCGCACGCCTGGGCCGCTACCAAGACCATACGCGAAGCTTCACCCTAGATCCCCATCTGTGGACAGCCTTCGAGAAAGTGGTGCCTATCGTGGACCAGCTGTTTACACCGGACGAGCGGTCATCAGACGAGTTGGAGTGGGCTCGTGCCCTGAGAGAATCGGCGGCAGAACCCAATGAACAACTGTCTAGCCATGAACCCGACGACGATGCCATTGATTACCCGGCTACACTCAGCCAGCCCAGTGATATCACCACCTGATCCTTTTGATCTCACGAGGTTCTCCCTATAAATACGAGAGACAGTCAAATCTGGTACCATTCACGTACTGACCATGGCGGAGCATATGATACTGGCGTATCTCAGCTTGACCCCCGAGGTTTTCCTGCACGTGTATGCGGATACGGTCGATATCATGGAGCAGGTGGGAGACATCTGTGATGCGGATCCTACACAACCGTGCCCGGCTCACATTCGTCTGTCCCGAGAGGGCTGGACCAAATTCAAACGGGTGTTGTCTGGTGAACTGGACGGCGATCTCATCCGACGCGGCCCTTTCTTTGCTCAATTGGCTCGGCTAGATGGGGGTACAGTTCAGTTTACCCTTCACCCTGATCTATGGTCTGCATTGGAAGATGCCGTGGTAGATGTGGATCAAGTGCTTATCAAGCGGTCATCAGACGAGTTGGACTGGTCATTTACCATGGACACTGTGGAAGCCCACGAAGAAAATCAGAAAGAAACTCCGGCCCAAGATATACCCGTTATAAATAATCACCATGAAGCGCTGGGAGAAGGTGTTGGATAACTTATACTACAGTCCCGACAGTCCGGTGGCCTATAGTGCATTGTCGGCTCTCTATCGAGCGGCCAAACCCCAGGGGATACAACGTGCCCAAGTCCGAGATTGGTTAAGAAAACAAGACACCTATACCTTACATCGATCTGTCCGTCGCCATTTTCTACGGAACCGGGTCATCGTGGGAGGAATAGATGCCCAATGGCAAGCGGATTTGGTCGATATGAGCGCCTTTGCCAAACACAACGATGGGAATCGGCATATCTTGACGTGCATCGATATCCTGTCGAAGTATGCGTGGGTGGTACCCATCCGGACGAAAACGGGGGCGAATCTCATAGCGG
>JAVTVY010005117.1:0-39501 GCA_036873755.1 Hanleya hanleyi | reverse complement strand
AGATAACAACCATGCAACCAAGCAATATATTCTCTACCATAATTGCCTCTGTGGTTGAAAAGATGAGGTGGTATATGGGGTGATTTGTTTGTTTAATACCGGGGCTTAAAATAACAATTCACGATAACCGTCTTTTTCAACAAAATTTGGCAGACACATTGCTTAATATATGCGCAATAATTTTTTGAAGATTCAGGTAAAACAGAACGAAACAGAGTGGCTGTGTGTCGATTAGGCGTGAGCGGGGGGGGGGGGCTGTCGTTCATGTACGAAATTACACAAGAAAAATGAAAATAATATGATAGGAGCCGTCTGTTTCAACGAAATTTGGAACACCTCTTCCTCAATGTATAATCAACAAAATTACGAAATTTATCGAAATGTGCATTAAGACGATCAAGAAAATTAAAAATGTTTGTACCTGGTACCCAACGACAATGATGTATCACCGATGTGATTGTGAGGCGATATGAAAAACAAAATAATTGTTCGGTCATCACGTGACTCGTCGAATGGCCGTTTCAATGAGAATACGTGGTCCGTTCATTATATAGTAATTGTTACAAATTTAACGAAAACCAGTGGCGGAGTGCAGTGGGCGAATGGTGGTGTAATATATGGCAATGAACTTTTTTTCTAAATACGGAAAGGACTCTCATAATATTAATACCTCCAAACCAACATTACTGTGACAAACCCACTTCAGCCATTTTTTGTTGTAACTGTGCGTGTGTGTGTTCTTGATAGTTATAGACACCGAATCACTGAAAGACATCAAACAACGACTACGCTTGGAAAAGCAAAATCTGAAGAGTATGTACCGGCCTAGAATTTTGAAAATTGGCTAAAGATAAATTTAACGTATGCTTGATAAAATAAATTCAGCATGATTGAATGGTATAATGGGCTACAATGAAACGCGTCCCCGTCACCCCTTCCCACCTCGCCTCCTCACCCCTCTCTAATTCTCCTACTTTTGCCAATGGGCAGAAAGAACCTCTTCCCCCTCCGCCAATTTATAAACGTCGTAAATATTCAGTAGGCCATGCCGTACTCCACCTCAGGTTTGCGCTGCTATTTCAAGTTAAATGAAATAATTTCGTCTTAGCACAGCTTTACTCAGCAAATGAGATACAATCCAGACCGTATCTGTACTTACGAACTCTTCTTGCTGATTTCCACTCATATTTGGTGATTAGCAGCAGATATGGATAGTTAAACCCCGCTGTCGTCTGCGCGTCACCGATAATACGGATAAGAGACACACCCATCCTGCCGCACGAACATTAATCTCTACCACTGCCTCGGGCCTTGACATTAAAGATCAACCGCCCAGATATAATCGGTCATTTCTTTATTTGTCACCACTAGCGGAAACACATTTGGGGCATCTAAACGCTGATTTTTACAAACGTCACCAGTATAATCAGTTTAAGAGAACGATAACACTGGTGACATTAAGGAAAATCAGCAGTATGGGTTAGTGCCAAAACGGAACGCACAATACCGCTAGTGGTGACATTTTCTTGAAATCATCGATTGCGTCGAAACAAGATCAGTAGGAAAAGGGACCAAGTTACTGGTGATTTTTTGGCACTTTGTCACCACAGCTTGTTCACAGTGATACAAGCTTCATACGATATCAAAATTATCAATTTCACCCTCTTTAGCCAGATGAACTGTCATGGTTGTCCTTAGCAGCAAATGCAACTTGGCTTACTTTATATGAACAGCCATCTTCATTCACATTTTCATTTCATAATATTTATGCCCCCCCCCTCTCTAACTAGAGGAGGAGCATATAGTGATCCCTTTGTCCGTCCGTCTGTCCATCCGTCCGTCGGGGCGTCTGTCTGTCCGAATTTCTTGTCCGTACAATATCTCAGTTAATATTTGATGGAAGAGATTGAAACTTGCATGGAATGTGGCCAGTGCCTCGTAGATGTGCAGCGTTGAGTTTTTTCCAAGGTCTGGTATAATTTTCAAGAGTTATGGCCCTTTTTCTGAAATCACTGAATTGGACTTGTCCAGGCTGGTTCTTGGTTAATATTGTATGGACATGTATGACATTTTCACGATATGTGGCCAATGCTTCACAGTTGTGCAGCGTAAAGTTTCACCACGTTTCGCTTCTATTTTCAAGAGTTATGGCCCTTTGTTCCTGAATTCTCCATGAATTGGGACTTGTCCGGGCTGGCTCTCGGTTAATATTGCATGGACAATTATGAAATTTGCAGGATATGTTGTCAGTGCCCTGTAGTTGTGCAGCGTGAAGTTTCTCCGCGTTTCGCGTATATTTTCAAGAGTTATGGCCCTTTTTTTCTTCAAATTTTTGTGAACTGGGACTTGTCTGTGCTGGATCTCGGTTAATATTGCATGGACAATTATGAAATTTGCAGGATATGTTGTTAGTGCCCTGTAGTTGTGCAGCGTGAAGTTTCTCCGCGTTTCGCATATATTTTCAAGAGTTATGGCCTTTTTTTCTTCAAATCTTTGTGAATTGAGACTTGTAGTGCTGGATCTCGGTTAATATTTTATGGACAAGTATGAAATTTGCATAATATGTGTCAGTGACCCATTGCTATGCAGCGTGAAGTTTCTCTGCTTTTGGTTATATTTTCAAGATTTATGGCCCTTTGTTTATCAAACGTAAGTGAATGGGATATATTTATTTGTCCAGGCTGGATCTCAGTCCATAACCGACTTGGACCTGGAAAATGGCTATATTATATGTTATTCTACATTCCAAAGCAGACAACATAGGTCCTGAAGTATGAAATTGCCCCAAAAAGAGTGAATTGGGTGCAAAAGTCAAAGTTCACTGATTGCTTCATAATTTCACCACAATATACTCTCAAGGAATGTAGGTCTTCGGATTTGGCAAAAGCCCTGGTGACCATCTTGCATCAAAACATCGTATTATCACTTGCTGGTTGATACTTGGAATACGTATTGTGAGAGGCATGGCAAAAAAAATGACAGAAACAGAATTTTTATAATTATCCAAATTAGGCCTCCACCAACCAATAAACAACAAAACAATGGCAGGGCAGTGTCGAATTAAAGCGGAAGGGGGGCATACGATTGAGCAATCTCTGATTGCTTCCTTCGTGTGTTTTTTCTCAGTTTTACGGCAATAATTTTGCTAACAATTTTTAACCCTCATCCAATTTTGCCGTAACTGTATTGTCGTTAATTAAATCCGTCCTTCCACACATATGTCATCTGCATATCTTTAAACGATACTACTAACAATTCCTAATTTGATAAGCTTACCTACTTAATCAAACAACGAACTCCTGCGGATAATTGATCTGATTGCTATGGTAACATACTGATAAATGATCTTGCTGTGTACTTTCTTAAATTCTCTGAATTCTTTGTTATTCTAATACTGCTCATATTTAAATTTTCTTTACTTTTCTTAAACATCTTCGATAATATCATTTCTATTCAAAGCTAATTTGTTTGCGGTTGCTTTTCCTCTCAACTTGTTTCTTTCCAATTTTTCTACCTAGCACTGAGGTCAAACTATGGCATGTCTATGTTAAACCTTTCTATTTATGAGTCAGACTACACCATGCCTAGGTCAAACAGATGTGTTTATCATCAGATAATCACTGGTTGTTCCAATCACATTATACTAATTCTTACTTAAACATCTGCTGTATAAAACATGGTCAATGGCACTAAAATCACAATTTTTACATTGAACATCTCTTCTGACAGAGACATTGAAATCAGAGTAGCATTTCTAAGTCGAAAATACTTGCTTATCATATGACAATAAACAAAACCTACTTGATACTATCTCAAATTCGTTAAATTCTATTCACTCACTCACTATCTCAAATTCTCATTTGAAATATGCAATTCAATAATATGTCCTGATAAATTTATTGAAGCTTCTATTTCAATATAGTTCTATAAAACACTAAATTCATCAATACTATATTGCAATGTTCTTTCACTCTATTCACAGACTACAGTCGAGGCAAAAGTCACTGCAGTACACGAGCCAATAACGAGGAAAACAATGACTGGAGAAGAGGTACTTTTGGGTAAATGTAATATATCTGATGACACCTGTACCCTTGAACTGGCTGTCTGGGGTCAAGAAGACCAGGCAAAATTAACACTGAATTCAAGTTATAAGTTCACACGGTTAACAATCAAAGAATATGAAGGCTTAAAATTTTTAAGCTTTTCCAAATTTACAGAATTGATACAAATTGAAGATTTAGGAAAAGTTGATTTAGCAGAACCTGAGCAGCCAACTTTGAAAACCACGACAGGTGAAATCATGATGGTAGACTGCTCAACAACTTATCACTGTCGTTCTTGCAAAAAAATGCTTCCAAATTTGTCTGACTGTAACAATTTTATTAAATGCCAAAATTGCAGAATGACACAAAATCCAGAAACTCTACAACCAAACACTACAGTCAAACTTGTTTTGGAAGACAACACAAAATATACAATACATCACAATACTGTAGTAGATCTTTTGAAAACATTCAATAAAACCAACCTACTTCAGGATCCAGAGGACTTGGAAGCAATCATTTTCTCATTACATGTTGTCACCATTGAATCAACAATGAATGATATCGTTACAACAGTTTCAAAAAAACCAGCCACCTCAAATCTGCCAAATACTAACACACCTAATAACACTCCTGATACATGATGTATTTTTGCTGACAATAGTGACATGAATATAAACACTGAACAGTGACATGCATTTAAATGTACTAGTTAGCTGATAAGCATCTTTTTCTGTTTTCCTGTTGTATCTTTTTCCTCTTTCCCTTTTGTTTACACTTTCAGTAATTCAATGTATTATTTCATTAAAAAGAGAATACAAAGAATATTACTTAAAATTGTTACCATACACAATTATTGTTTTCATGTATAGGAGAAATACATTACAATGTGTTCACAGTTTGATGATTAAATAGACGTACCTTTCAAGTTAGTTCAATGTTTAAAGAAAGACATTCGTTTTATGTTTCATCTTCAAGTTTGGGTTTTCATTATGCTTATATAAGAATGTTTATTAAAAATGTGGCACATTATTAAATTAAGTATAATTATTATTGTATTCAATTATTTTATTTCATGCCAAAACGAATCCTTCAAACAATTCAGATACGCTTCGATCATGAAGTGTGCACCTTTAAATAAAGTCTGCCAAATATTTCTTGCCACTGAAGACCGAAAAATATTATTTTCTTCACTTTTTTGTCTTATTCCTGGGCATCTGAATGCCGCCAGTGTCGTCACTAGGCTGACGTAATTTGGTACTCCAACCACCAAATAATGCCACACCAAAGTCATGTAGAATTCTAAATTACATCAAAATTTAAGGCCTTCGATTTTATCAAAAAGAAAATATCAAGAAACAGATGGAATGTTGATTACATATTTGGCAATCAGATGCAGAAATGACTAGAGCAATATTTTCCCGTCTTCAGTGGCAACAGACATTTCACTTCATTTTTCAAGTAAAACCCTTTAAAATAGAAATCTTTGAAAATTGAGTGAAGTATTCAATTAACAAACTATTTTTGTTTACTCCACAAGACATCATAGTGATTCTCATACTTTCATAATTAAATATACGTATGTGTGTATTTTGTTATACCTTCATACTGTATTGAATTATTTCTTGTTATATACATTAATCTACTGTATATAATAGTAATCATTCTATTCAATATCAATTAATGATATCATTATTTTATGTACATGTATGTACTCATAAAGTGCAAGTATGGTTTTCTTTTACTATAAAGCATACTATAGTTGTTCAGCCAACTCTGAATAATGAAAACAATAAAAATGTCATGATCGTATATATTTAATTACATCAATTTCTCTATCGCATAAATGACATGTTAATTTCACATTATACTTTTATTTAAACCTTCGTATTTAATAAAAAAATCATTTCATTTTCTATATATGTGTTAACTTTCTTCAACAATCAATCAATAATTTATAAGTAGTATCTTATCCTTCTCTGTGATATTATAATCTCAGAAACTATTCAGTCAATGATGGTCAAACTTCAAATACATATTACACATATGAAGATTTAATGAAAATGGAAATTTACTTGTGATTGGTCACATGGTTCAGGGGCAATTGTCCGCTCAAGGCGCACCCATGGCTCAACTCCAGTTTTCCCTCAAAAAATTTGGTCTCATTTTATGTTTAATGCTGCATATCTAACCGGGCTTGTTTTTCCATAAGAATATAGGAATGCAATTCCTGTCAGCACTCCTCCAAAATAATTTGCATGAAGCCAGTTCTTTCATTACAGAATATTGACTTACGTACCGAGGCTCCTTTGCCAGACAGTTATTCTGTTGCAGCATATTGAAATAAGTATTGGGGCTCTTACCAGCCAATTTTTCTTGTGCTGCATAATGACATACCTAATAATCACCAGATTCATACAAGATCCAACATATCTTAAGAATACCTCACAAAGAGGTAGGACCAGGGCAATGAACCTTGACAAGGATCCAATATGTAATGCAGATAAGTGATGAAATATATGCCAAGTGACTAAATATAGACATACAAAAGCCTTTCAAGCACTAAGGTCCCCCAAAACTCATCTCTGTGAAACTACTTTCATATAGCGTAAGGCTATCCCGTGAGTCGGTTTGCACTTTTGTCTATTTTCCTACACCATTCTAAAGAGCCTCTGGCTAACGCCATATCTAAAAAAATAGAACGCATCTAGTAATATAGCCCAGGGCTACTGGTTAAAGGTGCCAAGTAGTCACAGATTTTAGGCCATATTTAGTCTAAAATAAAGTTTACAGAAACTTTCAAATGTTGACTTTGAACATATCACTATTACATCTTACGAGGTTTTGCGATATGAAATTAAAAAATTTGTAAGCACATGAAGTGTGCTCAATGAAATTCTGATTTCATGAGTAAAATCGTGTAAGATGTAGTAATTCAATATAAATCTGAATTCAAGGTGGCTTACATTTAACTAATCTACTGTACTGTATATTATACATGTATATCCTCAATCTTGATGCATTTTAGATGTTAAGTACCATAATAACCTAAAGATACCTAATTGTATTGAAAGTAAGCTTCAACTTGTGAAGTTACAACAGTACTGTTTGAAGTACATGTAGTCTAATCTATCTATGAAATAGAATGTAATCGTCCAAGGAAAACGTACTCCAGCTTGTGTTGATTGTGCTGGAAAGGACTAATATACCTCCTATTTGTGATGGTTGAGGGCAATAACTCACATCAACATTTAAATATGACGTGATCAGGAAAGTTAACCCCAAGGAACATTTAACCATTTATATCTTTATAGTGACTGAGTGAATATTATTTAACGTTGCTTTCAAGTATATTTCATTCATATCACGACATTGTGTCTTATTCCTTCTCACACCTGAGAACCACACAGGTGCGATCCTATTCTTTTTCACACCCAGGAACCCCACAGGTGCTTCAGTTAGTCGTCTCTTTACAACAAGCTGCCTGAGGAGCTGAGGCCTATTCTTACCATGAAGTGCCCTGTGCATAACAACATCTCGGGGTCAAGACGGGGCCTATATCTTTATATACCAATACACATGTAACTTAAACATAACATGAACTTTGCTTTATTCAACAGGCTTAATATTATAAATCACAAAATACAATCTTCATATGTCACATGTAACAGTATGAATAATTTGTTTGTTCTTAGTCTCTCTCTCTTCTCAAACTGTATAGCACTCCGCTATTTTGGAGAAAGGATACTTAGGAAATTTTCCATTTCCAGTTTACTTTCAATGGCTTGTATATTATAATTTAATGAAGATTATTACTATTACATCTTACTCGGTGTTTGTGTACTAACAAAATTCTCAATATAGCCTGTACAGTCTAGCTCACTAGCTTTTCTAGTATCTCCTTGTCTCATCATTAATTCTAATACTTTACACCATCTCATATCTGCAGATGAAAAGGAACAAAACCATGTTGGGATTCCAAGTTGATGCAACAAATCCTTTTGTGCAGCTTGCCAAAATGGTGATGTTCCTCAAATAGCCTTCAGAAATTAGTAGCCCTCGTCACATTTTAAAATGTCTTTTAACGGCTCATTTTCTGTCAGAATTTGTGCATTTATTGTTCTCTCACTTCTGATTCCTTTGTGCAGTGCGATTGAATGAGACTCCACTCTTCACTTGATGTACATCAGACTTTAACTGAGAATAGAATATGAAATCTATATTCCATGCAAACCTGTTGTCTGCACCCATTAGACGACAATGGATATACCTGGTTAATAATATCTTAATCTGACATTTATCGCTTAGAGTTGGAGTGCCTCATGGCCATATTCAATTTTTGAATCGGAACAAAATATCATATCTTGCACAACTGGATAAGGGAAACCTCTGTAACAAATCTGAGAAAGATCCATGCAGTACTGCCTGAGAAATCACAATAACAAAGTTTCATATGGAAATTGAAAATGACCGCCTCATTGCCATATTGGATTTTTGAATCAGACCAAAACAGGTATCTTGCACAACTAGACTCCAGAGGAAGCGTGTGTACCAAATTTCAGAAAGATTCATGCAGTACTTCCCACGAAGTTATGATAAACTTTTATTAGAAAATTCAAGATAGCTGCCTGATGGCCATATTGGATTTTCCAATCGGACCAGAGAAGGTATCTTCCACAACTACACTGCAAGGGAAAAATGTGTACCAAATTTGAGAAAAATCCATGCAGCAGTTCCTGAGAAATCATGATAACAAACTTTCATAACGAAATCCAAGATAACCTGTATTAAGAAGAATGACAGTACCGTTGTACGGAGACAACATTATTGTCAATACTGATTTAAAACAGCTTGTACTTGAGATGAAGATTCATACGCTCACATGTGTATCTGATCACAAATCTGTGTCAGTTAAGTTAAAGACAAGACTGTGGATCAGTCTAATTCTAAGTCTGACACATGTATTTATCCAATACCTTCGAAGTATATATGGAAACGAGAGGATAACACCAATTTTATCGAAAGCCTGCAGAAGATGGCTGCTAATGGGATATTACATAAAATATACGACCCTGATACCGATTCTGATACATGTGCAGGCTTACTATCTGACTTAATCATCAATGCTGTAGATAATACTGAGATACATAAAGTGAAAAAATCTACTGGAGTAACTAATCTTTCAAAAAAAAACTAAACATACCGTACTCGTGCAAATAAGCCGTGGTATGATAAGGAATGCAAAAAGCTGCACAAAGAAATGACCAGCCTCAATAATTCTTATAATCGAAATAAAACTGATGCTATGCTCAAAACCAAATTCTTCAAGAAACAACGGGAATATAAACAAAAAACAAAGAAAAGTAGAAAATGTTATAGACAGAAACTATTGCAAGAACAAAAATGGCGTTCAGTTTTGAAATACCCCGTACGATGAAAACATTTCTATTGAAGCGCCATCTATACACTCTGGACGCAAGGAAGACAACTCTCACTGGGAATCACATACGCTTCACCGCGGAAAGTTATCTTCCCAGATTCGAAACGTTTATGAATAGACCCGAATTTGCCCTGTAGTTTCTTAAAAGTAAATTGATATCTCTAAGCATATCCTGTGACATTAGGTCTGGGTCACAAGTCACGCCTTTTGATTTATTAATAGGCCTCCAGATCCCTTTTAGTTCGTTGACATCTCCCACAATCCATATTTGCAGTAGGAGTATTGTCTTGAACCTGATGACATAGGCCGATTCTGGACAGAAACTGGAGAACATATATGGTGACAGCTAGCAAACACAACACAAAAAAAGACACGTCAAAAAAATATGACTGATTTGACTGCCATCTTAAATTGTTTCAAAATCGGAACACACCTAAGCTAACAAGTGTGGAACTACGAGAGGTACAGCCTTTCACTTTGCTGCGTTATATTGCACAAAAACAGCTATTGAAGTATGCCAACCGTTTGAGCGAGATAACGTACATTCAATAGTTTTGCCGCTATTCTCAAATATTATTCACCCAAATTTGCGACCTTGACTATTTGACCTGGATCTAAATTGATGCATGACAAAACGGCTCCTCATAATTTCTCAATAGAATAAAAAAATCATGATTTTTAACAATTTCACGATTTTGAGGTCACAGTGACCTTGACCTTTGAGCTTTACTTAGATTTTGGTAGGCGACACATCGTGTCCACCGAATGTATCTACTGACACACAAAAAAGGTTATTTTTAATAATTTCCTGATTTTGGGGTGATAGTGACCTTTCACCTTCGACCTTGACCTATTTTTTGGTATGCGACACTTCATTTCCCCTATGAAGAATCATGATTTTTAACAATTTCACGATTTTGAGGTCACAGTGACCTTGACCTTTGGGCTTGACTTAGATTTTGGTAGGCGACACATCGTGTCCCTCGAATGTATCTACTGACACACAAAAAAGGTTATTTTTAATAATTGCCTGATTTTGGAGTGACAGTGACCTTTGACCTTCGACCTTGACCTATTTTTTGGTATTTTTTCGACACTTCATTTCCCCCTATTGAATCCACTCACAAAAAATGAGAAATTATTAATGATTTCCTGATTTTTCAGTCACATTGACCTTTGACCTCTGACCTCGACCTACATTTGATATGCAACACATCGTTCCCCTCTATGGCATCCACTCACAAAAAAATTAGAACTGTAGATGGAAAACTGTCAATGATCAATAATTTCCTGATTTTAGGCACAAGTGACCTTTGACCTCTGACCTCGACCTCAACTTTTGGTACGCGACACATTGTCTGCACCTAGCGTATCCACCCACAAAAAATTGCAACTGGGAATAGAAAACGTTCACATATATAGACCGGACACAAACGCTTCAGTGATTTCCTGTTTTCCTCTGGAACCAGTGAAGCAATCAACATGAAACGTTGTACACATAATCAATGGATCAGGGTCTCTCAATACTCTATTTGAGAAGTTGCTCCGTAAAACAAAATGGCCGCCAGCGACCAATCAAAACGGTCGGATTTTGAAGTAACGGATTTGAACGGGGAAAGTGACGAAATATATGTTACATAATATGGCGATCACGAATATGCGAAAAGCTTGCTTCTAGATCAGGTGGTTTGGCCGCCATTTTGAATTTTGTGAAAAACCGAACACATGTTTGAAGAGCTGTAACTCTTGAACCGTGGTAGATGCAGGTTTTTAATTTGTTGCATTCTATTCTCTAGAAGCAGCTCTTTTACAAATGTGCCATCCATTTTATCGTAGCTCTAATGGTTTTGCCGCTATAGAGGAATCAAAGTTGTCAGATTTTCAAATTATGCCGAAAATCACATAATTTGAGAAGTAATTTTGTTCAATATTACACAAACGACGAGTCGGATTATTCGCCTTGCGGCGCAATACCAACAGGATAGTATAGTAATAGTATATTGACACATTTAGTAGTGTAAAGGCGCATTTTGAGCCCTATTGACCTTACGACGCAATACGTAGAGGGTAGTATAGTAACAGTATATTGACTCACATTTAGTTGTATAAAAGCGCATTTTGAGCCCTATTGACCTTGCGGCGCAATGCGCAGAGGATAGTATAGGAACAGTATATTGACACATTTAGTAGTATAAAAGCTCATTTCGTGCCCTATTGACCTTCCGGCGCAATGCCCAGAGGATAATATAGTAACAGTATATTGACTCACATTTAGTTGTATAAAAGCGCATTTCGAACCCTATTGACCTTGCGGCGGAATGCCCAGAGGATGGTATATTAAAAGTATATGGACTCACATTTAGTAGTATAAAAGCGCATTTCGAGCCCTATTGACCTTGCGGCGCAATGCGCAGAGAATAGTATAGTAACAGTATATTGACATATTTAGTAGTATAAAAGCGCATTTCGTGCCCTATTGACCTTCCGGCATAATGCGCTGAGGATAGTATATTAACAGTATATTGACTCACATTTACTAATGGTACCGTAAAAGAAAATGGCTGTCAGCGGCCAATCAAACTTTTCAAATTTTCAAATAACGAATTTGGAAGAGGAATGTGACGAAATACATGCTCAGGAATTAGAATAAGCATTAATTGAATTGAATATTCAAAGTGTCTTTCAGGATTGTCTAGATCGTCTATCATGCGTAATTTCGGAAGCCGACCCATAGCTGCTAGTAGTAACAGTATCTTCATTCACATTTAGTAGTATATAAGCGCATTTCGAGCCCTATTGGCCTTGTAGCGCAATGCGCAGAGGATGATATAGTGACTGTATATTGACTCACATTTAGTAGTATAAAAATGCATTTGGAGCACTATTAACCTTATAGCGCAACGCGCAGAAAAGTAACAGTATATTGACTCAGATTTAGTAGTATAAAAGCGCATTTCGAGCCCTATTGACCTTGCGGCGCAACGTGCACAGGATAGAAAAGTAACAGTATATTCACTCACTCACAGTTAGTAGTATAAAAGCGGATTTCGAGCCCCATTGACCTTGCGGTGCAAGACGCAAAAGATAGAAAAGTAGCAGTATATTGACTAAGATTTTATTAGTGTAAAAGCGCATTTCGAGCCCTATTGACCTTTAGCGCAACGCGCAGAGGATAGAAAAGTAACAGTATCTTCACTCACATTTAGTAGATAAAAAGCGCCCTACAGCCTTGTAGCGCAATGCGCAGAGGCTAGTATAGTGACAGTAGATTGACTCACATTTAGTAGTATAAAAGCGCATTTCGAGCCCTATTGACCTTGCGGCGCAACGTGCAGAGGATAGAAAAGTAACAGTATATTCACTCATAGTTAGTAGTATAAAAGCGGATTTCAAGCCCTATTCACCTTGCGGTGCAACACGCAGAGGATAAAAAAGTAACAGTACATTCACTCACATTTAGTAATATAAAAGCGCATTTCGAGCCCTATTGACCTTGCGGCGCAATGCGCAGAGGATAGCATAGTAACAGTATCTGGACTCGCATTTGGTAGTATAATAGCATTTCGAGCCATATTGACCATGTTTCGCAATGCGCAGAGGATAGAATGCTAACAGTATATTGACTTACATTTAATAGTCCAGATCGTCTAGCATGCGTAATTTCGGAAGCCGACCCATAGCTGCTCGCAGCTCTAGTTATTCATTGTGATTGTAGTTTTGTGACTGGTAAATATTGTGGGAAAGAAACACTTGGTCGGCGTCAGGCCTCACAAATATGGTATAAGAAGTTGCCAATCTGATTTAAACTCAGACTTAATAACCGCTCCTCTATAGGACATGTCGTCATTTTGCAGATTAACCCTATGTGGCCTGTGCGGGGCTGGTGAGGGCGGCAACCTAAATATTATTCTTAACAGTACTCTTTGGTCACGCTCTAATAGAAAATGTAAAAAAAATCCAAGGAGGTCGCAACATTTTTCTTCGATTTTTCAGTCAGATTTTCCGATTTTTAAAAAAATTATGCGTTTTCTTCGGAAAACTGCATGAAAAATTAGTAAATAAAAATCTGATGTGAAATACAATAGTTTCTGTCCACATCTCCTCGCAGAAGAATAATGACGAAAACATGGCTTTTCTGGTACCAAACCAAGCTTTTAGAGTGTACACATAAAGCTACAGATTTAGCAATAATCAGTAAGCTTCGAGGACACCAAATCAGAAACATGCCTTTTGTACAGGCAGAATTCTCATGGCACAACAAGCCAAGATCAACGCAACTATTAAATATTGGTGTAGGTTTGTTAATTTCCCGAACTCTAGGCTTGTGAAACAGGCTTATCAGCATTGTCTTCAGTTTTCTGAACCTGGGAGTTCTACATTCTGTGACAAAATCAAGAAAATCATATCTGTACACGGATTTTATCATGTGTGGTTACAACAATCCTTCTTGGATGTAGGTAAATTTCATCGTACATTTTCCAGACGTGTTATCGATGACCACGAGGTCTAGTCCATCCAATTATATACTGGATCTTTATGCTACACTGAAAAATGAGTATTGTTTCGAAAAATACTCAACTTCTAATTTGTCCTAACCTCAACTTTCAACTTTATTTACACGCTGCTCACATTCGTGACATATGAGGTGCAAAGATTACATGTTGTTACAAATCTTGCAAATGATAATGATAATAATAATGATAGAGTTACTTAAGGACTCGAGGCCCGGGGTAGCGCCTGATACTAGACACCCTCGTTTATTCTGTCTCATTCCATCACAACCATTCCACATACCTATATATGTTTTATATGGTTGGAAAGATCACGATTCGGGCGTTCCAAATAAAGTAAAAATTTAATTCTTACGTTTATTTCACCGGTTTTGTTGCAGTTAGAAAACAGTTATTTAAAAAAAAATGAAGTCTATTTTATATCGCTAATTCCACCTATAATATACCTTTCAAACCAAACAAGTGTGTCTCAGTTTTTTTTTTAACGTCTTAGAAAAAGTTTGAGAGCGTTGTAAAGTTTATTTTTTGAAACAAACTAAAAGTCTATTTCAAGTTCCAATAAATTCGAAACAAGGCAACATTTTGAAAACTGAGACACGTTCGATCGGACTGTAGTGTATATATTATGCTCCCCAAAAATTGACGTAATCGGATGAAAAATAGAGAAGTTATTAGCAAGTTTGTATGTACCTGCCGTGTAAAAAAATATGTCGGCTATAGAGCGTAAACAAAAATAATCTACTTTTCAGATGATAGTCTGTAATTATTGTCCGCTACTTCATGATAATGACACAATATTCTCACACAACATATAGAGATTATAGACCAAATGTTCTTTAATCATTTTGGAACAATATATTTTGAGAAAGTGTAGAAAACCAGTCACGAAGATGAATTTTTATTCTGGAATATGCCCCATTGATCAGTTTTCACGCCTTCCGAAATCCCTCACCGCGGGAGATTGAGTAGACGTCGACCACCAATTAGCATTCTATAGAAGGCTTACAGAGATGAGATTTGCGGCAATTGGATATTCATGGATTTAATTGCCTGGCTCAAAAGGTCTAGCTCAAGGGAAGAGAAGAAAACAGAAACTGATCAGTCTACAGACCTCAAACGGGAAAAACTGGCCGCAGCCATTTCCGGTGTGGAGTTAAAAACTTTACTGTTATCGCGAAAGTATACAATTTGCGAGAATAATGTTTGCCTTTTTTATAATTATATGTAAAGTTTTCCTATAAAGCATCTTGAACAAACGGCGTGGTGTTCCAGGCTGGCAATCAGTTCATCACACCCCCATATCATATTCAGATTTGGGTATTCTCCAAATCATCCTCGCTTTCTGAATCCTGAAAATAAATAAATAAATAAATAAATAAAATGAAACTTTTAGTTGTATGTGGTACTGTATTAAATTTCCCAGGCGTTTGCAATTCTATAATATATGATATGATAATATTTACAGGTATATGTGCATAACAAACAACTTGCGTCAGACGATTCATAAAAAAAATATACATTTCTTTTATGCCATAATGATTTAGATAATTAAGATCAGTAGTAGTGTCTACGGATTTAAGGCCTTATTGACCTCAAAAATTTGCATATTTTGTGGAGGAAACGTGGAGGAGAGGTCAAGTGCACTATAGTTCCGGCAGAATGACCAAGAAGCTACCCCCAACACAGGAGAGTCCCAATTGTTGCAGGGAATGTATTCCTCCGCGGTGATGCGGTCCTGGCGGTGATGCGGTCGCCGGAAAAAGCTTCCGCGGAGAAAAAGTAGTCCCCAGACTGGAAATACGCTGCATGGTCCGATGGGGTCGAGTGTGGTATCAAAATGAAGCATTCGTGAAGAGACATCTGATGGGCTGGGTGTGGGGTTGAAATATCGGCATTCAGCGCATGCGCGGTGGCCAAAGGGTATGGAAATAGACGTTTTGGAGCTAGGGGAGCCACTAATGGACCGATGGGGTCGAGTGAGGTATCAAAGTGAAGCATTCGTGAAGGGGCATCTGATGGACTGGGTGTGGGGTTGAAATATCGGCATTCTGTGCATGCGCGGTGGCCAAAGGGTATGGAAATAGACGTTTTGGAGCTAGGGGAGCCACTAATGGACCGATGGGGTCGAGTGAGGTATCAATGTGAAGCATTCGTGAAGGGACATCTGATGGACTGGGTTTGGGGTTGAAATATCGGCATTCTGCGCATGCGCGGTGGCCAAAGTGTATGGAAATAGACGTTTTGGACCTAGGGGAGCCACTAATGGACCGATGGGGTCGAGTGAGGTATCAAAGTGAAGCATTCGTGAAGGGGCATCTGATGGACTGGGTGTGGGGTTGAAATATCGACATTCTGCGCATGCGCGGTGGCCAAAATGTATGGAAATAGACGTTTTGGAGCTAGGGGAGCCCCTAATGGTCCAATGGGGTCATATGATGTACCCATGTGAAGCATTCGTGAAGGGGCATCTGACTGGACTAGCGGTTCGGGCGTTGTCACCATTCTACGCATGCGCAGACAGGGAATTGTGGGAAAAGGGTATAGAAATAGACGTTTTGGGATCTGGGGGAGCCCCTAATGGGCCGATGGGGTCATATGAGGTATCATTGTGAAGCATTCGTGAAGGGGCATCCAGCCATGGGTGGGTGCATGTAAAATCTTTCCTGAAAAAAAAACGGAACACGGACTTTATCGAAAAATCCGGGAAAATGCCTACATGGGGTATGGGGGTATATAGGTCGCCGGGCTTAACGGGGCTTGCCTATCAATAGAGTTTTCTCCCCCTAGTTCCAAGGTGGGTGTATGTAAAAAAATTTCCTGAAAAAATACGGAACATCTTTTTTTTAGATGACGACTCTATAACGAATATTATGGATTAAGAATGCTGATCAGCGATACGGATTTGATATTTTTGGAACATAATGATGTCTTGCCGGCATCATTGAAAACTGTTGACCGCTTCTCTCTTGCAGGAAACAAGCCTATGTTTATGTATACTATGATTGTCTTTTTGAATTTGGTGCTAATACTGTTATGTGGAAAATGGAATAGGTCTTTGGATTATGGACGCGGATATTCTCTAATGGACGACGGCTGGATTATGAATGACGGACTAGACGCTTGTAATTTATCCTAAATTAAGGAAAATGGCTATATGGGGTATGGGAGGTATAGGACCATCCTGGGAAACCTACTTCTCGACATTTGCGGTATAGGTTGTGGGGTCTCGTTTTCTTAGTCTCGTCAAGACAAACATGATAGGAAGTGTCGCGGAGCGAAACGGTGAAATCTTTGAAAATGTACCATACAGCCCATATAGACCCATATAGTCCCATACTGGGGGTATAGGACCAATGTTTGTCCCACTGGGAAACCTACTTCTCGACATTTGCGGTATGGTTGTTTGGATTTGTTTTCTTAGTCTCGTCAAGACAAACATGATAGGAAGTGTCCCGGAGCGAATCGGTGAAGTTTTTGAAAAAGTACCATAGAGCCCATATAGATCCATATAGTCCCATACTGGGGGTATAGGTCCAACGTTTGTCCCCCTGGGAAACCTACTTCTATACATTTGCGGTATGGTTGTTTGGATTTGTTTTCCACGTCTCGTCATTTAGAACACGATAGGAAGTGTCCCGGAGCGAATCGGTGAATTTTTTGGAAAAAGTCACCGAGGCCTGGGTAGACCTATAGGCTTATACTGCATGGCTATGGGTGTATAGGTCCATACGGGGTGGACGTGTTGGAGTCTAGGTGGGCCACTAATGGTCCAATGGTGTCGTACGAGGTCTTATTTTGAAGCTCTCATGCAGGAGCACTTGACTACACTAATGGTTCGTCCGTGTTCAATATTCTGCGCATGCGCAGCCTGGCCGTAGTAGAGAAAGCAGGCATTTTTGGGGTATGTGGGTGTGTGTGTTGGGGTAGAGATGCACCGCTATGGGTCCGAATGGGTCGTGGAAGGTCTCAAAGTGAAGCTTGTGTGGGGTAGAGTCAGGATGGCGTGTTTTCAAATGCAAGTCGCGTCAATCTGCGCATGTGCAGTCTGGCCGTAATAGAGAATGCAGGCATTTTGGGGGGATGTGGGTGTGTGTTTGAGGTAGAGATGGACCGCTATTGGTCCGAATGGGTCGTGGAAGGTGTCAAAGTGAAGCTTGTGTGGGTTAGAGTCAGAATGGTGTGTTTTTAAGTGCAAGTAGTAAGTAAAGTGGCCATTTTGGGGCAGTACATGAAGGTATTTGGGGTCGAGATGGGCTATTCACGGTTCGAATGCGTCCTGGGAGGTGTCATCCTGTAGTTCTCGGGGTGTAGATCCCGATTAGAGGGATGTTCACGTCCCCTGTGACGTCATCGGTGACGTCATCAGTACGAGTAGTAAGTAAAGTGGGCATTCTGGGGCAGTGAAAGGAAGGTATTTGGTGTAGAGATGGACCATCCTTGGTCCGAATGCGTCCTGGGAGGTGTCATTTTGTAGCTCTGGGGGTGTAGACCCCGATTTGGGGGCTGTTCACAGCATCTGTGACGTCATTGGTGACGTCATCAGTACGAGTAGTAGCGAAAGTGTGCATTTTGTGGCAGTGAAGGAAGGTATTTGGGGTAGGGATGCTTCATCCTCAGTCCGAATGCGTCGTGTGGGGTGTCATCTTGTAGTTCTCGGCGTGCAGACCTCGATTTGAGGGCTGTACACAGCATCTGTGACGTCATTGGTGACGTTATCAGTAGGAGTAGTAGCGAAAGTGAGCACTTTGGGGCAGTGAAGGATGGTATTTGGTATAGAGATGGACCATCCTTGGTCCGAATGCGTCATGGGAGGTGTCATGTTGTAGCTCTCGGGGTATAGACCCCAATTTGAGGGATATCCACAGCATCTGTGACGTCATTGGTGACGTCATCAGTACGAGTAGTAGCGAAAGTGGGCATGTTTTAGCAGTGAAGGATGTTACTTGGTGTAGACATGGACCATCCGCGGTGCGAATGCGTCGTGTGAGGTGTCATCTTGTAGCAACGCCCACCAACGCCATTCCTAATGCTTCAACGCCCTGGTGAAATAGCTCAGAAGCTCTGATATTCCATGGAATTGTCACTAATTCTTCGAAATGCAGTGACGCCCGTCAACGCCCGTCGTTACACCTTAACACTCTAACATAACGCCATGATATAGACCGGAGAGAGAACAACAACAGCAACAACAACAAGGATGACACATGAGAGAACAACAACAACAAGAAGTTTTTTCATATAGTTTATTCTCCCCAATGTTACATCATACCCACGCTGGGGGAGCCGCGTTGGGTATATTCACAATTCAAGAAGATTCTTGTCCAATCAGAGGCCACCATTTGCATCTGTCATATTCGTTCCTGTCCGTTAGATGTATTCTCGGATACTCTTGTCCAATCAGAAGTCGCCATTTTAGAAAGTTCCATCTTCGGCCATGTTCGCTCTGAACCGTTTGTTCTAATCGTCATCCGGCAGGCCAGGATACCGTTGAGGAAACATATCCTCAGATAGTTGTTTGCGCATTCTGAGTATCTATCAGTGCATGGGTGAATACTTTCATCCGATGAGGGTGGTGGGTCAGTTTAACCACGAAGAACGTAACACTGGTGACCCTCTCCACTATCCACTTGGTGTTGGGACGCTGTTCATAGGCCCATTCCAAGGGATCAACAGTGTCCAGTTGGGCCAGCATCGTCTCTAGCGACGCCCGATTGGTGATTGTGAAAGGATGGTCGTACACTGGGTTGATGGCACTGGAATAGAAATAGCACAATTCACGCGTCATCTTATGGCATAAGATGTACCCAAATGCTACATTTAATGTGAAGGACGTAGGTTGGTCATTGAAGATGGCTTCCACGTAGCTGCGTAGACGGGCGAGGTCGGTCAGTCGGAAATTGTACAAGTCCAATATAGGGTGATGACGGTGGAAGCAGTGTCGGATCATGGACCAATGGCGTCGATACATCTCACTCACTGGATGATCTTCGGGTAAGAGATCGCTGGGAACATCCACCGCATCTTCCAGAAAATGTTCGTTGTTGTCAGGCGTATGACTGGAAACAGTAATGCTGGGGACCGGCTGGATATCTAGGCTCTTCTGAGCTGTGGGTATAGGCGGGCTCTCCGTGATCGCATCACCAGTGGCATTCTCCTCCCCGGGTTCATCTTCAGTGGATCTGTCCCTCCTGGGTGCCTCTTTAGTGGGAAGTTGTCCCTCATACCGTGGTGACGGACCATGAATCAAACGCTCATGCCGTTTTAACTGACTGGGTCGTTTGAGGAGTTGACCACGCTCCTGTGGTGCACCATGTACCCTAGGATGTTCACGAATGTTCCACCATCCCGGCCTTCTATCAGGCCCTGGTCAGAAGCTCTCATGGCCTGCATGTGAATGGTCAGTCATATTGTGCGTATGCATGTGTGCGTCAGTGTGTATGCATCTGTGGGTGGGTCTTTCCTCCAAAGTGGGGACTTGAGTGTGAATACACACCTTACAAGTGAGGACCTTATTGACAACTGGGGACCTGAACCCAAGTCCTCAGTTGTATCTTTATTTAATCTGGCTTCAGAGGGTTATCTGGCCCCAAAAACCCTCGAAATTGCAAAGTCCCCAGTTGGAATTTTCAACGTGTTCGGTGTATACGACTAGTGTGTGAAGTTCTCAGTTGTGAGTATGTTTGTGAAGTGTGTCCGATATTCAATTTCATTGCAAAAATTCACATGTCATGATTGAAGATTTTTCGAACAGCTGACACTCATCATTATATCCATTGGAAGATGATTATAACAAAAAATAACTGATAAAAAGCTTATTTCATAGAGTGTTATTTTGTAGGTGTACAGTCAGAAGTCCCCAGTTGGGAGTCTTTACACGTATGTGTGGGTATGTGTGGGCGTTTGCATAAGGCATGCAAGAGGGGGGGGGGGGGGGGGGCGGGCAAATAAATAGATGATAACCGACTGACCAGCCAATGCATATTTACTCGATTTTTAACTATTTTTATAAAAGTTTGAATCGGATTTGGCGCAATGCCTTTCTCAAAATGCTTTTACCTCCTGAATGGCCCTCGTCAACAGGATTGAAAGAAGCTTGGTGGTGCAGCTTCTAGAACCAGCTATGAATGTAGCTTTTTGTGGTGATTTATGCATTTTGGGAGTCCAGTATACCTTTGTTATGTCGTTATGATTGGTTGAAAGACAAATACCTCTTTCCTTGAGAAACATATTGTGATTGTTGGTTCATACTTTATGTAAGAATCACGAGACAATGCATAAAATAGCCAAGTCCGGGGATACAATAGTCAAGTCTGGGGACAACAATGTGTCTAGACAAGTGCCTTTTCAAAGACACAAAGACCCAGACAATAGGTCCTACATGAAGTATCGACATGATTGTTAAATAAATCTTCAAGAGCACTAAATGCAGTTTTAGTGAGCAGCATGAGTTTTGTACCATGTCTGTTATATAGCACGAGGGAAAGATTAATTTCCTCTACATGATGACTGTACATGGATAGTCACACATGTCCATCTAATCATATCGTTGTTAGTTGTATTGTCGCTATATGGCCGAAATAGCGCTGAACGCGACGATTAACCCTAGCTCACCCACTCCTGCAGTTTGGGAGTAACTAGACCTATTTGATGATGATACATGTACGTTTACGTTCAATTCCTTAACCAGCATCTGGTAGTTGTAATAAAAACATATGAATATTATATTATTTATTATCGGGAGCTTTGTCTGCTGGGACTATGACGAATTTACTCCGTAGATTTGCTAGAAATTCTTGCCAATTGAGGTTTCTCAGTATTTGTTTTGCTTGGAAAGGGTAATTCACAAAAGCATCTATATATAATGAGTCCAGTGATAAAAATGTTATCATAACAATAGTATTTGAAATTTAGAGAAAAAAAATATTCCCTAATTTGCTACATTTCGGTAGAATTGCCCCTTTGTATCGTTATGTGTATATCGCCCATGAAATAAGTTTTTCTTTCGATGAAATTAGGAATAATATAAAATTCAGAGTGAGCATATGAGGGTGAGTTCATCTATATTTTATTAAAAGCGAATAAAGGGGCAGGTTTGCCCCTGGTAATACTTGGTACTTGAATAAATTATAAACCAGACAAGACTGCATGATGCTCCATACATATATGTATAAGCTACACAGTGAGTTCCGGTATTTTAGACATGATCAAAACAATTCAGCATTTTGGTATAAATGCAAATGTTGACGAAAACTGCTGCTATCCAACACTTGCACCCGGAGAAAGTTAAACCAAACTGATCCTCCCGCAAACATTGGTACACTGCTGGCACTAGAAGTTCTCATAGAGATAATACTTTGATAATACTTGTATAGTATATTTTGACATCAAAAATGTATTCACAGTCCTTTTATACACTTCTCAACACTGATTATTATTCCCAACAACTTATTATTCTTCCTCCATACATTAATCTTCCTCAGCACATTACATTTTGAAAAGTATTAACGTTAGCTGCATTCCCGAAATCTGGATTTTCAAGCTAGTGAATTAATTGGAAACAGATGTAGATTCTGAGAGCGACTGGGTTGACTGAACTATATGCTGTATCTAGCTGGCCCACAGCAGGTCCTCTCCCAGTGTAGATCATAAAATCTGACCTGGTCCTTGGCCGTCTGACTTGATGGAAACTACTCATTAATAAGACTTTGATAGATTGCACTGGACATCTCAGCTAATTTATAATTGGAGTCCTGTGGATTTTATGGCTCTTTAAACAACATAAAACTCTCTCTCTGGGACAAATCCAGCACAGGCCGTCCCTTAACTTGATTGTCATACGACCCTTAGCTCCATTGTACATTCCCATTCCTGCACAAATATCGTGAAACAGCGTAGGGACGACACAATACCGATTTTTTACTGATTATATTGCTCTGTACAACATGGCTAGTAGCAGGACGGAAGTTCCCAGGGTCATTGCAGTTACTGCGCAGTAACCCTCATTCCCAGGATCTTTGAATTCTGATTCAGAGTACACTACATTCATCCCTCTACATATGACAAAAAGAAGATGTGGCATCGTTTCAGTGCAAATATTCGAGAACGAAACAACCAATACACAGCGATGTTTCAAATCAGATTATCTCGCGTTGAGACTCAGACAATACAGCTAATGGCGGTGGGTGCCTCTGACGTTTGGAAGCTTGTCGAAACCAACTGTAAATAAACAGGCCTACATGCATTATCCTCAATCAAGATCTTTACCTCGCGTGTCGATTTTTTTGATTGTGATGGAATTACATTAACCTTTGGTCTAACAGGCACTAATCGTGTTTGAACAGCCCTGGAATAGCTTTAATAATAAGCTCGCTCCAGCTGCTTCGCAAATAGCGAGAGCACTGTCCAGAGTGAAACAATATGCATAACTAAAATGTTAATTTATGAATTTTATTGTTCGTATCGTGTTCATCGATACAGGGAGATATTTCACATTAACATCGTTCTCATAGCCCGTGGCAATGTTCCCGCAGATGAAGAATATCCAGCGTTGTTGCTGGACTGCAAGACATATTCACTCAATATCGTGAATGTAAAGACAGGGATTTTATACAGGATTGATTGCGGGACTGGGTAGACCGAACCGACGAGCGCTGAAAATCCTTGACAAAGCAGGGCTCGAGACTCTCGTGGCCCCGTGCAGACCGTGCCAGTTTTATCGGGGAGTATACGGCAAATCCGAAATTATGCTAAACAAGAGACACTGGACAGACAGCTCCTATTAGGCCAAAATTAAAAAATAGTTTGTTTGTGGTAACAAGGGCCCGCGAAAAATGTTGGGTCGGTCGGTCGCATTTTAATTTTTTTTTTTTTTTTTTTTTTTTGTCCGATTAAAACTCCCAAATAATTTTTTTCTCCTTGTTTGCATTCAATGATATCATGATATGCAGATCGACTCGCCCATACCATAAAGCAATGTTTCAAGTTCCTTCTAATATGTTGAACAGAACTCCTGTTCACAGTGTCCGTCTGAAACATGCCAAAATTTGAAGTGGACAGCACATGTCATGAGCTGCAGACTAGTCACGTATTTATTTCGGGAGACAATCCTATGTGTTGGGAGACCGACGAATTATCAGCGATGACACTGACAGCTGGCTGAATTGACAGATAATCATGTAAACAAATGCACGGTAGAGAATGAAGATTTAATTTACGTGAATCACAGCAAAATGGGTCGTCTGCTAATCCTTCACATTATGGATTAAAAGATGGCGGACTTTTTCTGCAGAACTGGTTTGTGGCAAACCTTGTTCATATGGGACTTCGCGCGTTCTTAAATATGGCCACTTGATATCCTATAGCTGCAGGAGGCACTTCTGTGCGCGGCTGTGGGAATGAGGTTAACTCTTCTTAACAGATGCGATCCTTCTGCATATAACTTGCCATTACAAATCAACACTAACTACTGTATGGAGAATGAATGTTGTCGTTATTGGTGGTGTTTGTGGCGTGCACGATCATCAATGGGAAGAGAACAACAACAACAACGATGAGAATTTTTTTTTGCGATTTTACTTTAGAAAAAAAAAAAAAAATCTGAAAAAAACATTTGGGTCGCTCCCATTTTCAGCGGATCGGTCGCGTTACCACAAACAAACAACTTTTTAATTTTGGCCTTATAAGAAGGATTTTAGTTACGGACATGAAATATTGTTCAATATATCAGAAATATTTACGACGTAGTGTTGTATCATAGTATGAAGAAAATACAGGACAAATGGCAGTGGAAAAAATGACAATTTTTCAATAACTGTCAGTTTATGGAGTCAAAGTAATTGCTATGGCAGGAAATCACTCTGTGTGACCAAAGCTGAGCTCTTATTCATTTTGGCTGTGAATGAAGGGTAGCGAATGACAAAAAAAGAACCCGCTAAAAGATGGGTTCATTCCTAGCTCCGGTGTAGCCTTGTTCCATACTACGTGAGAACAAGGCCCCGGCTGTAAACCAGTCACCAGATCGAGTTGTTGGGAAATTGCCACACGGGCAATATTTGCCGAGCCAATTGACCATAACCAATAAAATAATTCGATTCTATGTCCACTTACCTTTCATAAAAATCCTTGTTTATGAGTGACCGTCCGTTTTTAGCTTGGCAAGAGATCGAAACTCGGACGAGGGGGTTAAACTGTCCATGTAAAACTTATCGATGTAAAGATGGCGGAGATGTGGACAGTTTTACCCCCCTCGTCCGAGTTTCGATCTCTTGCCAAGCTAAAAACGGACGGTCACTCATTAACAAGGATTTTTATGAAAGGTAAGTGGACATAGAATCGAATTATTTTATTGGTTATGGTCAATTGGTTCGGCAAATATTGCCCGTACGGCAATTTCCCAACAACTCGATCTGGTGACTGGTTTACAGCCGGGGCCTTGTTCTCACGTAGTATGGAACAAGGCTACACGGGAGCTAGTTCATTCCACGTCAATCCCCAGTCAGACTGAGTGATTTGCACAAATTTCGTCTCTGTTATTTGGAGTATTTCTGGGGTTTAAAGCTGATATTATTCCAGATTTCTTGTGTAGTATTTTTCGTGAGCGTTTTTGGCATTTGTGCGTCGTGAAATTTTGAGTTGATTCGTCAGATTTTCGCTGTTCGCGGCGGTTTCTTGTTCGTCTTGGTTAGCTCGGCTGGGTTGACCGAGATCACCATTTTCCTGTTGTAGATAGATGGCGCTGAATTGAATATAACATTGTCATACGGGGCTTTAGGGTCTTCGAAAGCACTGCGCATTTGCGTACACTTCGTCATCCATCAGTCTTTACCGCGTATAGATGACCGAGATGGTTACAGGTTGACCTCTGCGTTGATATACAGCGCGGGCTATTTTTAAAGTTTACAACTGTTATTTTTGTTTGTTTGTTCGAATTAATGTTTCCTGGAGCTACATAGGTGGGAGTTTTGCTTTTTTTTGGTCTTGTCATCCCGGCTGGGTTGACCTTGGCGTACATGTAGATCACCATTTTCCTTGTGTGGATAGATGGCGCTGTGTTGATTATAACATTGTCATACGGGGCTTTTGGGGTCTTCGAAAGCACTGTGTTAATATATAGCTCGGGCTATTTGCAAATCTGTTTACAACTGTTATTAGTTTTTTATTTGTTTGTTTGGTTGTTCGAATTAATCTTTTCTGGAGCTCCCTGCGTGGGAGTTTTGAACTGTTAAACGAAAATATGAAAAAGAATCTTTTGTTTTGAGTTCGCTTAATATTCACTGAATATCGTGAAAGCAAAGACAATGGTTTTATACAGAATTGATTGCGGCCCTGTACAGACCGTGCCAGTGTTACCGGGAAGTATACGCCAAATGCGAAATTATGCTAAACACGAGGCGCTGGACAGACAGCTCCTGTTATACGAACGATTTCAATTAAGTTACTGACATGAACTATGGTTCAACATATCAGAAATATTTACCACGTATTATTGTATCAATAAATAAAATCCCATTTTTTCCCATTCTTTCGTGTTCGCTTAATGTTCACTGAATATCGTAGAAGCAAAGACAGAGATTTTATACAGGATTGTTTGTGAGACTGGGTAGACTAGACCGAGGTGCGCCGAAAGCTCTTGAGTAAGCAGAGTTCAGTAGGGACGGCAGAACAGGGCAGGGGAGCCCCAATATTTTCAGCAACATCGCAACGAATATCAGCCACTTCAATCGAGAATATTCGCGAGCTTACGACCTCTCCGATCAAGCCCGTATTTGGACGAATTACGCGTGCAAAGACCAAGCCAACAATGTATTTATCAAATACAAAACAAATTCTTTATATACAAGATATCCCGGGTATATATGGTCCTTAAAAAAATGGTTGTGATCACATTTACTTGAATTCAATAACACAGAATAAGTCTAATCTGTTTGCTAGGCAGTCTAGATGGTATAAACAGTTCACAGTTAACAGTTGATGAAATATTGATTTGACGAAACTTCTGCGCGTCCATAAATTATATCAATATCTACTTCCGCAAATCATGTTCAACAGTACGAATTCAGTCCATTTCATTATCAATTACCAGTACGGTTTGATAAGTACGATTTGACGATTACGTTACGATAATCGTATTCATCGATCAGTTCAGTAAATCACTAGGAACCAATCACTCAGTATCAGTTGACAGGAGTTCGTAGATCACTACATTCTGCACTTCGTCAATAGGTTGAATCGACGCATTGCAGCTCATGTTGTGCACTGTAAAAACGCTGAGTAAACGTTCAACCATAAAGTGGATGTAACTCGGTTGCAACCATAAACTGGTTCAACGTAGCACCAAGCAAAGTTCAACGTTGAACTGAAATAAGGTTAAACGTTCAACCACGAAAAGGTGTAACGTTGAACTGAAAGGTAAACGTTGAACCAGAAACTGGTTCAACGTTTAACCATGGAAAACCCTGAACCAAAATTTGGTGTTACCTATAACCAATTACTGGTTCAACGTATAACCAGATTCAGGTTCAATGTTTTCTCAGAAATAGGTTCAACGTACAACCACATCAAGGTTAAACGTACAACCACATCAAGGTTTAAAGTTCATCCAGATGCAGATTTAAATGAAATCTGCACCGGATTGTTGTGGTGCAAATTGTACATGTATTTGCAGATTTAGTTAAATTCTAAATTCTTGCAAATACATCGGAACCATATGAGCAACCAAGTTACATCCCAGTGTTATTTCTTGCAGTCATCAGTGAAAAGTATATCAACCTGTAAGAAAGTGAAGGATATTTCAGAACATACATCAACAAATACACACTAATTGAAATAAAATTCATATATTTAAATCATATTCGGATATAATCTAATAACAGATCTGATTTCTAACAGTACGAATACCTAGCTTCATCTATATACAAGAGTTCATGTGGAATCGATATCTTTGCATATTTGTATCCCAAATCTGACGCAAGGGGGCGCTGCTTGGGGTGCGGCTATGAGTCGCTGGATGGCGAATAAGGAACTGTGAACCGCGGTCTAACTTTATGAATGCTCTAATTAAACACTAGACTATTTGCATTCAAATGAACAACTAAAGATATATGAAAAGCTAAAATGTAAACATTGAATTCTACCAATTCATGAATCACAGAAACCACAAGTAACATGGGTTACAATAATGGGGAAGGGAGTCTGGAGAGGTTTAGTAACATCCAAGATGGTACCACCTACAATAAGTTTGATGCCTCCCTTTCAACTGATGTTAGACTCATAACACTCCTCATCTAAGGAATGAAAACTTCAAGATGCAAAATGATTATCATGATTATTATTAACTTTTTTTTAGCTTACTGCTGTATGATGAAATATAACTGTATACATATGGCATAATTGTCTGTTAATATCACTGATCTGAAATATTTGAGTGAGCAAGTTAATTGCATTTTATCACAGTTTAGTTTTGGGACCTACATACATAGTTTATGTGTGTCCAACCTTCCTACACATAGTATAGGTGATCGGACTTCACACAGCGACCTATGTATTCTGAGTACATGTTATATCACTGATTTGAGTGAGCTAGTTAATTGCATTTTATCACAGATTAGTTATGGGACCTACATACATAGTGTATGTGTGTCCAACCTATCACTGATCAGGGATATTTGAGAGAGCCAGTTAATTGCACTTTATCACAGTTTAGTTATAGGACCTACATACATAGTTTATGTGTGTCCAACCTTCTTTAATACACAGAGTATTCAGAGAACATGTATTGCAATATCATCAGGAACATTTGAGTGAGATAGCTAATTGCATTTTATCAAAGTTTAGTTATGGGACCTAAATACACAGTTGAAGTGTGTAAGACCATCCAACAAAGAGTATAAGTGGTCAGAATTCACACAGTGACTTATGTACCCGAGTCAAATTATATTACACAATGTATTAATGATCTGAGACATACCGAGTCATAATATGGTAAATAAAAATTTATATCCACCTTCCTGTACAGGGTACATGTAAAGGTGGTCAGACTTCACACATTGACTTTTGTATCTGACGTCAATTATTCGTCATGTATCGATGATTTGGGATATATCGAGTGTTGCATTGTTTTCTTGCATTCAACATCACAGTTAATTCATAGTAAACAACACCCTTGTCTTCTCATCTACATGTAGCTGCAGAGTGTTATGTTGGGCCATCTGCTTCAACAGATGAGAGGGCTACAGGTATATGCACATTGTTCATCATTCTATCACAGTAATGAGACTTTGTTTGCATACGATGGTGTCACTTTTCTATCACCAGTAGTATGCCGGCCATTGTGGTTGATTTTTTTGTAAGGGTGTTCAGGAATGGTGAAGATTCAACACAGTTCCGTTTTGTTCCTCTTCTATATGTAATATGGTACCACAGCTTTAGCCTGAATATTTGTTGTATCACATTACCATTTCATCTTTTCTGTCACATCCAATGATACCGGTAGCCATTATCGTGTGATGCAGGCATGTCAGAGACCAATTATTTCACATAGTCCAAGTTATGAAATAATGCACACACTTCCACCATCATCCGAAACCCTGTAATGTATCATCCGAAACCCTGTAATGTAATGATCCGCACTGTGACGTGTCTCTGATCTTTCTTGCGAGCAGTTGGTCCTATTAAACAAATAAAGAATTGTGCAATATAATTTGTCTTCACTATCCTGTCAATATAAGCTTACATTTGTAAGTACCATTCTATAAAATTTGAACTCATCAACTGTACATTGAGCCATCTGCAGATGAAGCCTTGATGACACCCCCTCCCCCCCCCCACTCACCAACAGAGTGGCAAAATTGTTCATTCTTGTTGCTGGTTTTAGTATGGTCTATGAGCATCATATATCTGATTATTAGCATTGAAAATGACAGATTATTCCTTACATCTTCAATGGCGATAAAATCCATTACAAGATGATGATGTTCACTCTGTGGGAGCCATATACACTGTCGCCTCCTTCATCTTCCTCCAACAGTCAGACTCAAACAAATGGCTTCTTTCTGACCTTCTCCCTGTTACACTTTCTGTAGGAGAAAATATTAAATGGAGTAAGATCTAATATAACTAATATATTCATAAAGGTTGGGGGAAATATCCCGATTTTCATGACAAGCACTCACTCACTCGGCCCCTCGCAACCCCTGGCAATTTCTCATGCCACCACCCTGCCTCGGGAATATCTCATGAAATCAATCCCACATGGTCTTGCCACATCAAAATAGTATATATTTTCACCCCATACACACTTTACCACCATGCCCCCTTATCTGGATTGTCCAGTGAACAATACTATATAATGTCTTAATGTATTTTTTTTTTTTTTTTTTTTTTGGAATAGGAGATTAATGCATATTAGTTTGCAAGGACCTTAGAGTTTAACAATCCACAAAGCGTATTGCAAGTATTTTTGTGGACAACGCGGCTGATAATTACTGGTATCCATATGTATATAGCTGTTGACCTATGCAGATATAGTGACAGTTTAATTAATTCTATTTTGGAAATACATAGGAAATTATATAGCCTGTAAGGGCCTTCGATTGCACTCATCCACAACTGGTATGGAAAAACGACATGCTAAATGTAATAAGTGATTGGAAATTGCAAAATACCTCCAAGTGGTAACAGTAAATTATATCAATGACATATTAAAACAGATAACAGACAGCAAAATTCTTTCACGCAATGAATAAATGAACGGAGAATGAACAATGAAGCATAGTCCAGTTTTCGACACAGCTTCGATTTCAAAACATAAAGCGAAAGCAACGGGGACGAGATTTCTGTGCGTAACGTATTCAGTGTTGAAGCGCAGTTCAAACAATTGTTTGTCCATATTACTTACCAGAAAACAGATGTAACGGGACGAGTAATGTTCATTGTTAAGCTACCAACAACACCACACGTTCTCCTCCTGATACTGCAATCCAGCAGGTGGCGCTTCATAAAACGAAGGACGATAACCGATGGCCAGTTGAACCATAGTCCAGTTGAACGTTGAACCAAAAAGTGGTTCTTTTGACGACCACCGCGGGAAAAACAATAACGAGGGCGGGAAATACGTTGAACCGAAAAACAGTTTAACGTATACTCGGTCGGGAATAATTTTGACCCACACAACAGTATTACGTCTTTCATTTTTAATAACTTCTATGATTGTTTCTGACTGTTGATAGGCTATTTTATGAGCGAAAATAGTAATATGCCATCAAAATAAGTGCATAACAGCGAAGTTTCCCAACGCGTTATTAACGACTTGGACATTCAGCCGATTATCAGTTTTAAGCATAACCACATGGTTTATTTGGAAAAGTCTGCAGAATTTAACTTTAATATTAATAAGAAAATTACTCCCTGTTCTCAGACATTCATATCCCATTGTTTCGGTCATGTTGGTGTCGTTTTACCATGCACGGAGTTTCATGTGGTTGAACGTATAACCAGTTATAGGTTGAATGTAGAACCAATAATAGGTTCAATGTTTACGCCCAAGCTAGTATCATGTGGTTATACGTAGAACCAGTTATAGGTTGAAAGAAGAACCAATAACAGGTTCAACGTTTACCTCCATGCAAGTATCAATATATGCTTGAACTGAAAACGTTCAACCAGATTCCGGGTAAACGTTTACTGTCATTAAAAATTGGTTCAACGTTGAACTGGTAACAGGTTGAACATTTACTCCCTGAAATTGGCCGTTTTTACAGTGTGGTCGAATGACAGATCGTCGTATGGTGGATCACTTAGACGAATTCATCATACGTTACAGTAGCAGACTTGGTGTAGATCAGCCCAACGTATATGGCATAGACCAGTTCATTCCATCAAGTAACACTGCAATATATTAAATAGACATTCCAACTAATAATTCATTTAGACATGCATTCAATTATTTATCTACGAGCATAAATTATTAATGCATATATATAACCGTTTCAGAATTAGCCGAACGGCCAATTAAATTTATCTATTCAGTAACGTATTTAATTATACAAGCAGTTCAGGTCGCAAAATGCAGACTTTCTCCAAGTAGAATATATAGCCTATTTTAGAGAATATGGTATATTTCTACTTTAGGATAACATACCTCCAGCATCAAATAATAAATTTCTCCAAATCTATTGGCACAATCGTACACAAATAAATTTCCAATACACAGCACACAGTGCTTCCATGTAGAACTCTCTACATATAGACGTATCTCGCGTCTTACAGGACCCCATCCTGACCAGCTGAATTTCTCAGTTAGAATGAACTTTCTCGCTCATTCCTGGGTCTAGGTATACAGATGGTACATTATGTAATCAGCCGGTCTAAACCGGTTCTGGTCGACTACTCGCCTCACATCGCTTTAAATGAAGGTCTATAGTTACATGTAAACACTAATTGACAGTACACCGTCTCTACGGTGAATAGGGAACAAATAACTTATGTTAAGCAAACGCAGTCTTACATACAACAACGCGCCAGGCAATGTCTCCATCTGGTTGCTTTTAGACTCTCTATCTGTACTAATGTGAGAAAGCTGTTTCAGTCTTTATGGGATGCTGTGAATAATAACAAACTTCACGAGTTAAAACAAATTATAGGCTATACTCATCTGAACAGCCAGACACGTTTCAATCAAGCCATGATCAAGCGATGTAGAATCGGCCATACACGATTACCTCACGAACATTTAATAAAAAAAGAGCCAGTCTCAATGTAACGAAGATCTCTCAGTGAAACATATTCTTATCGACTGTATAGATTTGAAGATTGTAAGAGATTCTTTTTGTCGAGCGACTAATTTGGAAGATCTTTTTGGTCGGGTAAAGGAGGACTGTGTTTTAAGTTTGCATAAGTTTTAATGCGTGTTGGATTACTAATTTGTTAACTTGAATACTTAGAATTTTGTTTGATCGTCGCTATATAGCTGAAATATTGCTGAACGCGATATTAAACCTTCATTCTCTCTCACTCTCTCCACAAAAGAGTCAATAATAAATCGAAAGACAGTTAGCATGAATTCTAATTATGCCCTGAAAAGCCCACAAGATTGTTTGCTGAAAGACAAAATCGGTCAACAGACTTAATAAACTGGTAGTTACGGCCTCCATGTCCTGCACCGAAATGGGTGAATCCGTCCACCTGGTTCTCCTCTACCCTGGAATGGCCGGATCCCAGATTACCTGGTCAGCTGGACTCGACAGACAGGCGACAAAGAAGACCCAACTAGGAAAGACGTGCTGTGCTGCCGTGCCCGCGTGTTCCTGGTGTCTGTCTCACTCTTGTATAACGATGCATTGAACTGTATTGACCTGTATTGCACTGTATTGACATATATGTAATTACCTGATTGTATGCCTGTATTATTGTTTAGGTATATGGAACAGTGGCTTCAACAGTGGTGTCAGACCCGAATCGAACTTTCGCCATCTTTCGACAATCCCAATTTTCCACGTGTTTTGATAACTTTTTTTTATAAAAAGGTGACTAGGTGAAAAGTGTTATGTGAACTTGACATGTTACATGTGCATATCATAGTGCACCCATAGGGCTCTCTACCACTCAACAGTACAAAGTCCAAACAATGCCCAAAAAAGCGTGTATGGTTATAAACAAAAGACCGTTTTTTCGTTCCAACCTGCCCCATACACGGGGCTGGTTGACCCACCCTTGGGGTAAGTTGGACTACATGTTATGTTTTAAGCATCAATGCACAGCTGAAGCCAAACAATATTTTGTTTCAAAAAGACAAATGGTAACTTTAATTTGCATAACCCAGATCTAAAAAAAAGCTTGCTGCTCGACCAAATGATGTCTCCTAAGGTTCCAAGGGAAACCCCTGTCATTTTGGTGTCTCTCCGTGATCCTGGAATGATTTTGCTAATATTCATAGCAAATATAGCGATTTAATGATTTAGCAATTTATAGCAATTGGTTGGATCATGTTCCAACTTACCCCAGCTTCAGTGTTCCAACTAGCCCCAACACCACCTTCATTATTGATCAAGATCGAATTGAGATAACAAAAGCTGACCAGTCCAAACAAAAGCACCTGTTTACAGATTATCCTTATCTTGTATCTCTCCAAACAAATGTTCCTCAAAATGTCTTGAAGTTTGTAGAAGAAATTATTTGAGATGTGAAATATTTAGTTGAACAGGGCAAAAATAAAGAAAAGTGACCTCTGATGTGCACATGTGTTGGATCCGAGGCAATTAAAAATGGCTGCATGCACACTGATTGTTCCTACCTGTCCCTTGGTCCTACCAGCCCCGGTCTCCCCCTAATTATTTTAATTCTCAGTAAAATGACCCGTTGTCCTTTTGGAGTATAAACCTTTACGTATTTCCTTCCGTGGTAGTCAGAATCTGGACGCTTGATACGTTTCTTGAACAGGTTTCTACGTGTGGAAATTTTTTTTTTCCGCGCGCTAATTTCATCCTTTGTTTCAACAATAGATTGGCCTAAACTGTACATGTATGTGCCAGTGTATCTGAAACGTTAGATATTATATCTTATGTATTTTGAAATTATTTAGGGTTTTTTCAAGCTGTCTAATTTACTGTTCACCTCCCCCCCCTCCGCAAATTTACCAGACTGTTCTCAACAACAACAACCACACCATACACTTATTTAAACAGTTTAAACGGTGAGCTTCGATTGAGTAAGCCTCTTATACATACGCCTATAGTACCTATTATATGTAGTTAATTTTGTTCAATTACATATTAACAGATTTTGGTAAGAATTTATTTTTTTTTCTCTCGGAGCTGTTCCTTCCGGTAATCAATTTGAATTGTTTTGGAGCCATTGCCTGCAGTGTTGAAGTGAGATGGACTAGTGAATGTTTTGACAGTTCCTTGTTAATTCAGTAATAATCCTTTCGACATTTTCAGACTGCCATCAAGTTAGCTGCAATAATCGAGAAAAAAGCCCATTGGCTCTTTGGTTTGTGTTTGTGAATAGTAACCTGTAGAAAAAGTTATTTTCTTTTGTTTTTGTACTTTTTTTGCACAGCCTCTTTAGACGGACCTGTTAAAAGTATAAAAATATTTATCCGTATTAAAATACGCCCAGACCACGGGAAATGTTGTCCATGAGTTATTATAAAACAGAAAGTTAATTAGTTTGAATCAAGTTGGCCAATTCTGTACTTCTGGTTCGCGTTGAACCTCGTTGTGGCTGGGCCATACAGGTAACCATGGTTTGTAGTTTATTGGTCTACACGCAATATAATTGATTTTCAGGTTGGCTTGGGATCAGGTGATTACTTGTGCATTGCAGGTTTGGTGCAGTTTGATGCATCGTATTGAGCGTGGGTAACATCTGGTGATACACTGACTTTATACTTTATACACATCAAACTAGGTTAAGTGTCAAGTTTCCCGATAATCATAGTAAAGCACAACACTTGGCTGAATGTATAGCTAATAATCAAAAGATTTGTAGAAAATAATATAATAAAACAAAAACGTTTCTTATATTTAATATTGACTTTGTCAAGAATATCTTCAACATAAGACACTTAAGTGAAGTGACAATGAAATAATTTGAATTTAGTGCCACGTGTGCGAAAGCTGTATTGTGATCAATAGTGCTATATTTGGTTACTAGTGATTTCATTCTTTGAGCATAGATAAAGTTATAATAAAAAACAAAACTATTTTTATTGTTTACATTGACATTCCGGTGAAACTCTTGACTTAACTATTACTCACACAATACTTCAGAGATATTTGGGCAGGTGTCTCAAATTACACACAACAACATAGTTGGTATAATATGTTTTTGAGAATACATTGACATTGTTTTGGATATGATTGATTACCAACAACAGAATTGCTGTCATATTTAACAACAACGATCAGTAGTGTTAATGTTCAACCACTTTCACACAGTACAGCCTATTCTGTTCGCATGATAGGGCAAATCCCTATTGAACAATAAACACACACAATAGTACGTTACTGGCCATTATAATGGTAATTTGCGAGTAGACTCTATTTCAGTGGTGTCTGCAATCCAATTGGCATTATTTGTTAATATATTGGAGTGGTCATTTGACCCTAGTGGCGATAACCTTATACACCCATTGCCTCCCATTGGGACGAGTGAGTGTATGGTTTATGGAAAAAATATAGCTTAATATGGTTTAATTATTTTTCGCACAACAGCTTTACTATTGTTTGGGTTTTATGAAAAAAACATCGTCGACTCAGATTTTACATTGGATTTATGACAAATTTTTGTGCTAAATCCGAGACCAAATTCATTTATTAAGTGTAAGGTAATCTAACATTATAGTCTTATTGTCAATTGATATTTTATGTGCATCAATCATAAAGGACTTAATTAATAGTAACCGTTATTACATTGGCTCTTATAAAATTTGTGCCATCATCTTAGACACTGCCACGTGACCTTGTGGTTTGTTGGTCAATTAATATTGTTGTCTGCTGCTACTCCTTTTTAGAACATCCAGGACCATCTCCACTGCCAGCCGATGTGAGGGGTGGGGTGTGTTGATTTTGGTAAATAGTACTATCTTAGGGATTTAGATTTAATTTGGATTTAGCCATAACTCTATATCTTCAAATGTTTGGTGGGAGCAGTGCAATTTTATATCCTCAATATCTTAAGCGTGTTGCACAAATATTTATCTTTTATTAACTCCATACATTTAGATATTGGGGTTCTCTTTTATAGTTTGCTTCACTCTATAGCCCACATGTTTTTCATTTTCAAGAATTCTTCCCAAAATTGCAAGGGCCCATATGGACCACAGAAGTACTAAGACTTTAGGGGAGGGAGAACGAGACAGCCATGTCCAACAATCAACATTTACTCGTTAGGAGATTAAATTAGGATGGACTGGAGAAAGAGACTGGATGAATTGCTAGTTGCTCGTCGACATGAGTATCTGAAACAAAATTTAAGAGGGACCCAAATAAGTTATAGACAGGCAGTAGATGGTCCCACGAGAGGGTCATCTGTCACGGAGGCTATTCCAAAATATGTATATAATTGTGATGACCCCTCACCTAAGCGCGATCATTATGTGTATCATCGCCGTTACCCTTCACTCGGGGGTGGGCCACCTGGGTGTGATTTCCCTGATTATGGCGACTTCTCGCGTGATATGTATATTCGTGGTGACCCACACAGGTGTGATGTACATGAAAACAGTGAGTCGTCTAGGCACCATTTTTCTCAACCATGCGACGCCCATATGCGTAATTATAATATAGTCCATCCAAATCTTGATCATAAAAATGCACAGACCAAATTGTCCCACCCATTGTGCGACTCTATATATATTGGTGTTATTTATAATAAAGACCTGTATGGGTCATCTCGGTTAATGGGGGTTTCCTCTACAGAGTTTAAAGACCCATCTGTAATTACATTAACAAATGCAAACCCATTCCAAGCTACGAGTAGTGGAGGCGTCGACATAAAAATTGCAACTAGTGCGGCCGAGTCCACTCTGGGACGGGAGGGGTCGGAACATAGTATGGAGTCTAGGGCCCGGGTGTGGACTTGCTTCAACAAAATGACCGAGGCTATCAATCAAATACAAGCACTCCTAGACTTAAAATATGGTCGTCCTGATCCAACTTGCAATGACCCGCCTGGGGGGCTATCAATTAATTAGTGTGACAATGATCCCCAACACGAGGGAGGGAGAGGGGCAGTCCCCCGTCCAATATCTTTGAACACGAGTTCCCCGTCACTGGGAATCAGGCCAGACATAGAAGCATCCAAGGTTGTTGGATCACGCGAAGAAGGGAACGCTTGGAAATATCTGTGAACAGTCATCAGGGCGTTCGTGTTGGGATCCAGGTGGGACATACGTACCAGCCAAGGGCTGATAAAGCTGACCAGCCCTTAGCCCAGGACGAAGATGGAGCAAAACTCTCCTATTGGGCGGCTGTCTACCTCCATCGGTAATAAGTGGGTATGGGGAGGAAGGATTTGGACCTAGCCCCATTATCGTGGGGTAAAGAATTTGGGAATCTAAAAAGGGCGGGGACATTTGGGATTTATTTCAGGTTCGTCTGGCCAGTAGAATGGTGCCACCTGTTGAGTGGATTATTCACCTGCCCGACGAAACGCTTTTCAGGTTGCTTTCACCTTTTTGCTGGAGAAAGTGAAACATTTGCTGGGGTATACTGTAAACTGAGGTGTTCAATTATTGAACGCGTAATTGTGTTCAAGTTGTTAACTTCGATGTTCAATTTTGAACTTAAGCGTTTGGATCAGTAACGCAGGTGTTCTGATGGAGAGCGCATGATGAACAAGAGTTCATTATTTTAACATGCGAGATTTGAACTTGACATTCTGAACTTTAACATAAGTGTTCACAGCTTAACACCCGTATTCAATCGTGAACACTCGCAGAGGACGTCGGCCTCCGATTTATTTTAAGACGCAAGACAGTTATTTTGTGTGTTCTGGTTGACTGGTTAAGGCCCTATAGTTGGGGAAAATGTTTAATAAATGGTAGATCTAAATTACTACAGTTTATAACGCGATTTATTTCGTAGACTTTCTGTGACACGGGGGTATATGTTTGTCCAGCTGATTGGCTGATGCGATCTTATGGGTTGATCATTCACCGGACGGTTCAGGCGTCATGATCACCTCTTGTCGCTTTGGGCATTTTACAGAAGTTGCAAATTTCTAATCCATTTTTTCATTCTGTGATCAGTGGAAAATGATAAGGTGAGCGAGTGTATGAAGGTAATTATGGCATGTGAAACCACGCAATGTTCTTAACATGAATAGTGAAGTTCTCTCACGTACTGTACATGTAACTGATCCAGTATCGGGCAATTAGAGAAACTCTTTTTCTCTGAATTTCAAATTTATTGTCGTGTCTCTTGGCGGCTATTTCACTTTTTGATGGAGTGCCCCAGATGGACTGATCTCCGTGGAAAATTACTAAAAGCTGTGGATGATGTATGTCCGAGGTTCCATCTGCTCGACATACATTCACAGATGATATTTATGATGTCAGCTGGCGGTACTGTCTCCAAACAGCTTGGAAAATTTTGTTCTACCGCTTTCACCTCTATGGCCGCCCCATAATCCACCGTGTAAGCCGTATTAAGTGTTATCTGGGACGAGTATAGATAATATTTAATATTCGTCCCAGGTGTTATGAAACAGACTGGCTCCCCTGTGTATAGACTTATAGTGCTTAAGCATGTGGTTTGAGTAGTTGAAATGTTTGTAGATTATGTTATTTGTTATAGTGCTTAAGTGTTAGATTGTGCTGTCTCTAGGTTACATCATATAGAAAGTAGTTTTGTGATATTACCTATAGCTAGTCCAAACTCCGTTGTTAACCGTCCTCATATATACATATGTCTTGTCTGTATACTCTCTATATGTGCACTTGACCCGAGACGGGTGTGAATGTGGATAAATAAAATGCGTTGTGGCGCGGTCATTGAGGCAGCTG